>JARKIE010000639.1:0-34309 GCA_029378255.1 Mycena rosella | reverse complement strand
AGCAAGGAAGACTCTCTTCCCTGAAACGCAAACGGGGCGCCTCTGCGCACCGCATCGAGCACCGCGTCCACCGCGATGAACCCCCCAGTGCGCCCACCCCGCCCGCGCTGCAGTGCAGCACCTCCACCGCGCGCGCCGCAGCACGCCCGTCGTTCGTCTACCCCGTTCTCGCTCGCGTCCGTCGCCTTCGAGTACGCGCTCGAGTGTCAGCCTCCATCGCGGCGGAACTCAACCCGCTCCGCCGCCCCACCGCGCGCGCTACCTCCCACATGACGCGAGCACGCCGCGCACGTCCTCCGGCATGTTCATGTCCGGCCACCCGAGGTACTGCAGAGCTGCACCACGCGCCGCGGCGCCGTGCGCAGATCGCCCCTCCATCTGCATCTCGAGGGAACGATGACGTCGCCGTCGGAGGGAAAGACCCGTCGACGGAAAGGACGCCGCCGTGGACGTAGAACCCACTCGTCGCCGCCGGAACCGCCTTCGCCGCCCCGAACGTAACACCCCCTTGGGGACCGTCCTAGTCGTCCGCGTGTCCGCCAAGCACTCTGCCCACCGCCGCGTCTCCCCCATGTCCCCAACCGCCCTCGACGCTATAAGGTGAGCGGCGGGATTTTATTGCGCTCTTTTTCTGTGCTAAGATTTCGTCAGTTTTCCACTACTTTCTATTGCATCTGACTGCGAGGTACGTCCTGGCGCCCCCCGTTTTTGGAGGCTGACTTCAGAGCTTTCAAGAACGACTACGCGCCTATATAAGGCGTGCGCCGACGACCGGCAGGCTCTTTGCTCTTGACCAGCAACCACCAGCACCCAACTGGAGTTTGACTCTGGCTGCGTGCGTCTGTTTGTTTCTGGGTTCTGTGCATGTACTAACCAGTCTCTTTCAGATTTTGACCCTTTGCCAGCAATGTCCGGCGGTACGTACCCCCTTGTGCATCTGGTTCGCTAATGGTTGCGTGCAGGCATACAGCTTCTGCCAGACCACATCATCGACGAACCGCCGTCGCCATCGGAATAAGCGGGGGTTTCTGTACGAGTTCGTCATTCTCGGACAACAACAACAACGACGTCGTGAAGTACGGCCGATCAAACAATCCGCTGAGGCGCCGTCGGGAATGGGCGCGCCAATGCAAGGGGCAGGATCAGCATTGGCGATATTGCTGGAAGTGCCGTTCGCGGCGAAGTTTGGTACGCACTTTTGGTTCTTTTTCAGCGAGCTCTGACCGCGGCAGAAAAACTAATCCATGAGCATTTCAAACGTGCCGGCGCATGGCTCGGCCCTTCGCCATGCTCGTGTTGTCCTGTTACTCATCGCGAGAAGTTCGACCTGGAGCAGTGCGGGGGATGGAGGCCGTCATCCGAGTGATCGAAGCTTACCTGCACCGTTTGGGGTGGCCAGTTCGTAGGTAAGCAAGTTCGTTCAAACGAATGGATCTTAACTGATAATTGTTTTCAGATACGAGATTACTATGGTGTAGCAAGGATATTGCGCGGTATTAACACGACACGGGGAATTCTGGGGACTTGGCTGGGGCGAGAAGGAAATGGAGCAGAGAATAGCGTGAATGCTGTTAGTGCTTGTGAGTAGCGCCGTTACTCCTCCGTGATGCCGACGCCGACGCCGACGCCCATCCAACAGACCTACGGAACAAGTTCAGCGCGATCCACTACGAGTGCTCGCCGAGCCCGCGCAAGTTCTATGCGTTCTGCATGAGCATTACCGTGCGCCGTCTTTCCTTTGTATAGATCCGCTTGCTGACGCTGCCTTGCCCGCAGGACACCGCGACGACGGGTGGGATCATCGCGACCGACGTGACTGGGTTCATAGACGAGAACGGCCCCGAGGTCGTGGATAGCGGGTGAGTTTCGCATTGCCATTCTTGTAATGCATACATTCGCCAATGTCCTACAGCGGGGAATTCACCGCGTTGAGGCGCGCCGCGTGCGACGCACGCAGAGACGCCCGCGACTCCACGGAGCGTTGTGCGTGCGCTGCTCGCGGCCGCGCCGAGCGCGTTCCCGCCAGAGAACATCAGGGACACATACAGCGGGGCGACGGACCACACCACGGACGATTAAATTTCAGGAATTTCGGGCCCACCTATGTGCAATTCGACACTCGGGTGTTCAAATTGCACCTGGGTGGGCCCTAAATATGATAATTGTCGGTGTGACTACTTAACTAGTATTCGCCTTGCATTTGTATTTTGTAGCCGTGTACTTTTAATATAATTTACGGATTCATAGTGTCCTATGTATGTAAGAACGCACACTGCTACGAAATATCCGTCTCCTACGAAAAAAGACGGTCTCCTACGCGGTGCTACGGAGAAGTGCGTCTGCTACGCGGTGCTACCACGTGCTACGCCGCTACCGACCCAAATCAGGGTTTGCTGATGTAGAGCATGTGACTCATCAAAATAAAGTGTTCTCTGCTCCGCTCGCTTCCCTTTGCCGGACATGACCGTTACAAGATCGTTACCAGTGATTGGGCCTCTCTTGACAAACTCCTTCAGTGTGTTACGCTCTGCAACAAGCAGCATCCAATGAAATGTCCCATCCTCGAGCGGCTGATGTGTGTTCTTCATGTACGCCCACACCTGGGGAAACGACAGCGCCAGGAACTTCTTGTTGATGTGCTCGGCAGACCAGGACTCGCGGACTACAAGATCACCACCATCCGGACCCTCAGTCACAACGAGGCCCCTGTCCTTCAATTGCTGGGTTTTGATGAGTGACGGAACAGCTGCGAGGCCCATGTCTTTGATGTCGTCTGCCGCATCCGAGGCATCCGGATCTGCCTTGCAGCAACAGGATCAGCATGGCGAAGAAATACAAGCACTATATCCACTTACAAGGTGTGCATCCGGGATGAAGACGACGTTGCCAAGAACATGGCTCTTGTCATCGGATGCGGTTTTGCTCGATTTGCTGGCAGTCGACCTGTCTTTTTTCTAGACAGTGGTGAGGTGGGGTTGAGGACTATTGTATTTGTTGCATACCTGGTATTTTGTGGCCCCCCCACACCCTTTATGCTCTTCACTGACTTTTTTAAAACCAGTGTTCGCCTCACGCCGGGCCTCGTCGTCGGACACCTGTGTCGGGCGCTGGCGGGCTTGCTCAATTTTGGGTTTCAATTCTGCCCTGAGGCTCGCAAGAGGTGTACTCATCGGCACCTCGAGAACTGGGTGCAGAGTTTCCCAATGCAGGCAATCATGGCAGAGTCTGGGCCCTGGTTGGGGATCGTCCTGGGGTATGTAGCGCGGACACTGACAGTCCGTCGTAGAACCGTCCGAATTTGTGATCTTGAACAGACACATAGATGTAAGAGCGAGAAAAATGTGGTGCGACACGACCGCCTTTTATAGCCAATTTTTTTATTCACAATTTGTTCCAGGAACGTGAATTTGTACCGGAGATAATCCCAGTCTTTGTCGTGGTGCATGTACCTTTAAAAATTATGAAGAAAATTATAATTCAGCTTCTACAATCATGCGTGCCATTAAATCGAGACCCTGTGCCCACAACAATGCACGAGGCCACCAAATATCTATGGGTAGTACAACTGAGATCCTTTTCCCTCCGCAGCCGAGGTGGATAGATTCGCGAACGGGGTATCTGTTCAAATCAAGGTCGAAGCCGTCCGGAATGATGTTTCGGGCCTTAATGACTTCGAGCGCCTCGAAGAATATGGCCTCCAGCGCTGAATTGAAGGGCGAGTTATGAGTGGGTACGTCGATGGCTTCATGGCTCACATCCGGTGTTTGGTCAGCTGCAATCATATCATTGATATCTCGCCACTCATCATCAAGATTTTCCTCGACTCCGTAATATTCCTCGAGAATAGTTGGATGGACACCGGGCTGGTCTTCGTCTACGCCGTGCTCCGTCTCACTGATGAAGCGAATATCCTGGGGGAAAAACACACATGAATTTCAATCATTATTGAGCAACTGCAAAGACTTTACCGCCGGCGATTGCCCCTTGTTCTGTGTACCACCGAGGGGATGAAGATTCCACTCCGCCTGGAACTCTTGCGAGTCGAAATCTATGTGGTCGAGGAATAGGTGGTGAAGTAACCATAGATGATGTGGTGACAAATGGTCGAGGCCATAAAGTCGCTCAAGCCGTGTGAAGAAGCCTCTCCAGCGCCGAGCAAACTGAGCCCCAACCTCAACCCACAGGTGCTCGATACGGTGTTCCGGGTGGATCTAATTACAACAATGTGAGAATGGTGATTTAGATGATCAATTGACTCACGATCCCCACATAAGCGAGGCGCGCTTCGTGCCTCTATGCTTAATCATCCAAACCGAGACCTGGATGTTCTCGCCGCCTCGATCACCCCGCATTCGGGAGGGAACCCCATATTTCTGAATTGCATCTAAAAAGAGATTTAACACAGTACCCGCAGTGTTGTTCATGCTGGGATGGAGCGCGACCACCTATTGGACAGGAGATGTCAATCAATCCGAAAATGACGGACAGGAACAGCGCACTGTCCTACAATATCTGTCGACAATACCATGTATAGCAATACCCCATCGTATCAACTTATGGTGACCGTCGAGATGCCAGAGGTAATTTGAGTGTGGTACAGAATACTTCTGACGATCAACAGCTTGATGATTGCGAAGAACACTTCCAAGGTGATCAATCCGTCTCATGGATCCTCGTACACGGCGCCGTTGGATTTTCAGCCCATGGCGGCAAAGGAAGCCAACAACATAGCTGACTCCAGAGGTGGGTTTGGTGGATTTAAAGGTCCGGACAAGAAGATCCAGGTCGTGGTCGGAAATGTTACAAAACCGCTCGTAAACACCGTGTTTGATTAGGTATGCTCGCAGCGTATGTCGATGAACTCCCGCAAGGTCGGCCAGCTTGCTGAGAGTGATACGACGACCAGGCGCCACTGCTGCTATGAGCCACTCAGCCGATATTTCTTTTCGTGGCCCTCCGCGTTTCCCGGTGTGTTGAACTTTGACGAGATCCCGCTAATTTTAACTTCGGTATATTGCTGTAGATGTGTATCCTTGCGGTCTAGTGTCCAAGTCGTGCGTTGGGCTTACACATTTTCGATCGCAGTGGCAGATGCTTCCAATTCAAGAACAAGTCCAGCCAGTGCGCTGCCAGAGGCCTCGAGCCATTGCGGATTCAGCACCTCCACTTCCATGGCCTTGAGGATGGGGAGCATCCTGCTGAAAAGCTTCTCTGAATGCAGTCGGAGTCTGTGACACTCGTTGTCTCCAGCATTTAGCGCCTCAGACACGTACTGGTACGCATCGTGGAGGATATTGTAAGCTTGCAGGACATTCGAAGACCATACCCCACCATTAAAATGGGCTGGGAGAGGAGGGAAATTCAATGGGAGAGTGCTCATCTCGGAAATGAATGTGGCGGCGAGAGATAAATAAAAAAGTACGCGACCTTTTTTTCTCTTGTCATGGCCAATGATTCAAGCCCTACCCAGCCCACAACTAACTCGCCCGTTCGCGATGAAAGATATTATTTCAGCGATGGAGTTGTCATTTTTCTAGTGAGACAGACTCACCATTTGTTTTCGCCTCACTTAACTGACATATGGGATCCACAGTGCCAAGGCGTCTTGTATAACCTGCACAAGACACACTTTCCCTGAAATCAGAATTCTTTGCAGAGATGTTCGAACTTCCCCAAGGCTCTAGTTCTGCGGTGGATGGCCAGGATGATGACCATCCGATTGACTTGGACAAGAGTGGTATTCAGAATGCCGAGTTTTGTCACCTTCTGGTCTTCCTGTACGACCAGTGAGTTCTCATACATCTCGTCCTCAGTCCCATTTCTGACGCAAATATATTACCAGGGATGAAGTAGTGGCCCCAGCTCCTATGGAATATTTTCTGTCCATCCTCAAGTTATCGGTGCTGTGGCGCATCCCGACCGCTGTCAAATATGTCACCAATCAGCTCCCCACTCATCCCGACTTCACACCCGCCATCCAAATCCAGCTGTCGCGTCAGTACGACATTCGAAACTGGGCGGACCCCGCTTTCCGAAAACTCATGGGGCTGTCCCTCAACGAGATAAAACTCCAGGATGCAGAGCACACATGGGGGTTGTGGCTTTTTATAAGCTCGTCCAGCTCAAGTCCACAATCACCGAGTTTAAAGCTGCGCTGGCCTTCAATCCGCCCGATGTCCACCATTCCTTCAGCTGCATCGATGAGAACATATGCTCCCGGCTGTGGGAATCATTCTGGTGGGGAGGTTATGCCAAGCAACTTCTCCATCCCGACAACACCAAGCCACCCGCGGCAATTCTCCTAGAGGTCGATGCTTCAAAGGGAATTCTCTCCCACATGCCACCGGCATGTCTTCAGAATACGATGGATGCCATCTGGGAGGATAACCCTTTCAATCATGAACAGGAGCAGATCGAGGAGGCTTCAAGAGCCATCTCGGAGTGGATGGCTGCACTTTATTGACCGTGTTTCGAATCTTTTGCTTACTTACGAACCCGCAGCATTTACATATAATTGAATTACTTTTGTCTAGCGCACGCTTGAGGACAACTACTAGCCAATACCAATAGTAAATGATTATGTGCATGTTAAATGTGCAACAGGTGAAAGCGAGCACGACGGGGCCGTGGCGCGAGCGAGTGCTGTGGGGGTGTGCCGTAAGCGAGTGTTGTCGTCGCGTGTGAAAGACGACGGCAGAAAACGTTGACTGCATTCCCAGGCTGAAAAGGGGATGATAGACTATACACCAGTCATTGGACTGGGTCAAACGGGTAAATAAACGGGACTTACTTCACGTTTTCGGCCATATGTGCACAAGCAAGCACCTAGGCACACCTATGCAGCCCAAATAACTCCTCTAGTTAGAGGAGGAGAATTACTAGTTCTCCACCTCTAACTAGAGGGGTTTTAATTAGTTCCCCCCAGCGCGCGAAATCGCGTCAAATACCGATTTAAGAGTACGAAATAATGCAGAGATAGCGTTAAATGAGAGCTAAGAGATAAGCGCGGCCATCAACAAGCCATCATCTTGATGAGTCTGATGGCGGGGTCTTGCGCATCACGACGGCATCAAAATGCTGCCGGCCCACCGTAAGTCAACGCCGCCGCCTCAAATAACACCCCTAAAACCACCATAAAATTAGGGTGCCCTCAGTAATTTATAGCCAGGCCTTGGGCTTATTTTCTGTACACTGCCGCCTTAGTAATACACTCGAATTCCATATTTCTGTGCACAAGCAAGATACATTTATGAATATGAGGGCATGTGTACAAGACACAGGACAGATGGTAATACGAGGGGTATTATTGGGGTATTATTTACGTTACGAAAGTCTAAAAAAAACACGGCCGCCGATGCCTAGACCGCTTGAATGCACACTGCTGCCCTTGTCACTGCGCACCTGCGCTGGCGCTCCGGCGCCGCAGAAGGGGAGGGGGAGGGGACGACAACGGGGAAGAGACCGCATAAAGTGGCGACGATGCTAGCGGGTGGGGCGAGTGGCGGACAAGAAAGAGAACGATGGGCAGTAGAGGGGCATCGAGAAAGCGAAGGGCCAAGGATGGGATGGGAAGAGGACAGGGTAGAGGATGGCAGCACGGCAAGGAATAAAAAATTGAATCACCACGACATCAAAGCGGTCTTGGGGAATCACATACCGATTGAAGCTTGCTTATAGAGGATGCCCGGTGTGCCTGCAGACCATATCTCCCTGTATTCAAGGCTGTATGAGTGGGTCGTCAGCCAGTGCGTTGCAAATGAGATTAAAAAGAAGCACCCAAAACAATCTCAAGCGGTCTTGTTAGAATCGAACCCCGCTGGGCACATACCTTTAAATTGGAAGAAGATCCTATATGGTGAGTGCCCGGTACGCCTGCAGACCGTGCCACCCTCCATTCATCCTCTGTAAGTGGGCTCGTCAGCGGGTGCGTTGCAAGCGGGAATAAAAACGAGAAGTGCCAACGTTTAAGCGGTCTTGGGGAATCGAACCCCACCGGGCACATGCGTATACCATCCTCGATTTGCATGGAGAGTGCCCGGTGCCCCTGCAGACCTTCCTACCCTCCATTTAATCCTGTATAAGTGAGTTCGACGTCAATCGTCGCAGGGTTTAAAAATTGCATTGTGGTGTTCCAAGCGGTCTTGAGGGAATCGAACCCCCGCCGGGCGCATATCTCGGACGTATGGCTTATAGAGGGTACCCGGTGCGCCTGTAGACCGTCCTACCCTCCATTTAATCCTGCACAAGTGGGCTCGTCAAAGTACGTCGCAGGGTTAAAAAACATACAACGATCGAAGCGGTCGTGGGGGAATCAAACCCCCGCCAGGCGCATACCCAAGCGTCGAGGCATTGCATTATGGAAGGCGCCCGGTGCGCCTGCAGACCGTCCTACCCTCCATTTTACCTGCAGAAGTGGGCTCCTCAGCAGTCGTCGCAGGGTTAAAAATGAAATTTCCGATTTACCTCTCTAAGCGGTCTTGGGAAATCGAACCCCCGCCGGGCACATACCTTGGAAGAAATGCCTGTATGGTGAGTGCCCGGTGCCCCTGCAGACCATACTACCCTCTTTTAGTCCTGCAGAAATGGACTCGTCAGCGGTCGTCGCAAGCGGGAATAAAATGGATTCACCTTTCATTCAGCGGTCTTGGGGAATTGAACCCCGCCGGGCGCATACCAAGTGGCGTAATGTTCATGGAGGGTACCCGGTGCGCCTGCAGACCGTATCTCCCTGTACTTATCCGAGGCTGTATGCGTGCGCTTTCCCGTATGCCTTCCTCTTGCCCAAGCTTCTAATTCCCCGCCCTATCCTTGTGTAGTGGTATATAAAGAGTGGGCGGCTAATAAAGATAAGTACACAACGCGCGCATTCCTGATGCCTCGTATCGTACAGTGTCCTTCGTCGGCGGTCGTAAATCCCTTGCTCGCCCTCGCCCTCACCCCTTCCTTCTCGCCCTCAACCTCCCGCCTCGCTCGCACCCCGCCCTCTCCCCCTAATGCAGCGCTTGCCACGCCCAGAGCCCCGCCCCGGTGCCCAACCACTCCAACCCGCTCTGCTCCCCCCTAATGCATAACACATAAGGCGCCACGCTAATTTGTCTTACTCCCAAGCGGCACGCTCCCGATCACGTTATACGTCTTGGCGTGGCGCGTCGGCGGTGGGGCAGCGCGGTCCTTTTGGTGCGTGATAACCGGTGGAGAAGGGGATGGTGGGAGGAAGGGTAGGGGAGGTGGGGAGGGAATGGAGTGGGACGGTGGGCGCAAGTGGGGCAGGGTGGGGAGGGGGAAGACGGGACGCAAACGGTGGTGCGCAGGATGAGGGCGGGGAGGGGTGTGGAGAAGAGCCGAAGGAGCACGGATGGGATGTTTTGGAAGAGGGCGGGGGGATGAAGACGGGTCGGAAACGGTGCGTACGTAAGATGACGGGGGAGGGGGGCGGGAGAAGAAAGCGCAGGGCGGGCAAGGGCGGAGGACGGAGGGGGCAGAATAAGAGGGAGGCAGGGAGAAGAAACCGCGGATGGGATGGCGTGCAAGACGAAGGAGGTCAGAATAAGACGGACGGCGGCGCGGTGCAGGGGAGGAGGACGGACAAAGGAACGGGGAACGAGGAAAGGGAGGGCAGGGCGGGATGAGGAAGGGGTATCATCGAGTGCGAGCGCGGGATCGGAGGGAGGCGGAGATACAGCGGGGAAAGGCGTGCATAAAAAGATGATGGAATGGGAGGGAGAGTGGACGGGAAAGGATAAGGAACGGAGGACGAGGGACAAGGCAGGCGGGAGGGGAGGGAAATGAGGATCAATGGCGGCGAGCGCGGGGATGACGTCGATGGGCGGGAGGGATGCAGACGGGCGGGCAGCGCGTATAGTCGGAGCGTCGGATGGCGTAGTCGGTAGGTCGCGTACAGTCGATGATGGCAGCGGGCGGTGCGGCGAGGTCAGTTAGTCGATGGATCGGGATAGTCGAGTCGCGTAGTCGCGTCGTATAGTCGATAGTCGCGTCGATAGTGGTGACGAATGGGGCAGAAAAAGAACGAAAACAGTCAGCTTCAAAACACTCCTTCCCGCCAAAAACACCCCCGCCCAAAGAAGAGAAAACGCGCCCCTCCATATCGAAATGCGTCCCGCGCTTCGGGTCCGCGCGCCGTTTCTCCGCCGCCTTCTTCACCTTGTGCTCCGGCCGCACGACGATGATCAGCACAGGTGAGTGTGTGAGGCAGTATCTGCGGTGGGTTAGCGCTGTTGGTGGGAATAGTGGGATAGGGAGAAGATAATGGGAAAGGAGGGGAGGAGAGGGAGAGGAAGATGGGAGGGGTGGGAAGGAAGGGATAAGAGAAGGGAGGGCTCGAGTATGGATTTCCTCGCGTGCGGCACAGAGATGAAGGAATTGCCTACGGCGCTGCTCGGCCTCGTGTGCCTGCGGCGCACACATGAAGGGACTGCCTGCGGCGCTGCTCGGCCGTCTGACGTCGGCCTCATGTGCCTGCAGCGCCCGAGCACAGATCGCGTGCGGCGCAGACATAAAGGGAATGCCTGCGGCACTGCTCGGCCATTTAACGACAGGCTCACGAGCCTGCGCGCCCAGCATAGATCGCGTGCGGTGCAGACATGAAGGAACTGCCTGCGGCGCTGCTCAGCCGTCTACCGACGGGCTCGCATGCCCGAGCACAGATCGCGTGCGGCAGAGGCAGGAAGAATTGCCTGCGGCGCTCTCGGACGTCTGATGACGGCCTCGTGTGCCTGTGGCGCCCGAGCATAGATTGCCTGCGGTGCGGGCAGGAAGGGATTGCCTGCGGCGCCTAGCACAGATCGCGTGCGGCGCAGGCGTGAAGAACTCGCCTGCGGCACTCTCTCCCGCCTAAC
Source organism: Mycena rosella (assembly GCA_029378255.1). NCBI lineage: Eukaryota > Fungi > Basidiomycota > Agaricomycetes > Agaricales > Mycenaceae > Mycena > Mycena rosella. The sequence continues at coordinate 23,453 of JARKIE010000639.1, read as the reverse complement.
GGTCTCCTGTTTGCACACTCACTTGCTAACGCTCCCAATGCCGCCCGTGCCCATCATGGCCATGCCCTGCTAGGCCTTCTTCCCCCGTATACCGACACGACACTATTCGGCCGATAGAGCGCGATGAGGCGGTCGAGCGTGTTGGTGATGCGGCCGGGGATGTACCCGAGGATCAGCGAGAGCTGGCGTAGATCTATGAGTATGTACAGCGAAGAAACAGAGGGAAGAGCGCCCAACGGACCTTGTGCTCCGGCTCGTACTCGATGCTCTTCTCCTGGATCTGAAGCATAAACTGCTGCGCCTCCTCGCGCACCGAGTCATGGTCCTTCTCTGCTCCCCATCAGAATCACAAGCAGAGTAGAAAGGGAGAGCCGCACCAAACACATCCTCGTCCACCCCGCGACACACAATGAGCTCGTCCCTGTCCTGCACGAGCGCCTCGCGCCTGCTCTCGTCGGTGAGCGCAGAGGCTGTTCCGAGGACGACATGGTTGAAGGGAGGTGTCAATTTCCTTTTTGGGTTTCTGTTCTGGACTTGTTCTGGACCGGATGGCGCACTCGTTTTGCCGCCGCAATGCGATGCGATAATTAATTGCGAAGACGCCTTCATAAAATGTACCTCCTTCCCACTCCCGCGCAATTCGACCATCTGCGGGATCCAACTCTCCGCCGCCCGAGACATCCAGCCTGGCTTTCGCGCAATCATTGCCGACGTGCCCTCGGAGCTTGCACGATACGACGCTGAAATCCAGCGGCGCCAAGAAGTTCTCGAGGCGCTGCACGCGGATCGAGTCGTATGCAGATGGATGCCAGAGCGCGTTTTCCCCGGCAAGGCGCCTCCCCACGGAATTATTGGGCGACATCTTCGATATGTGCGCTCCCCCTGGGGCGGACGAAATCGTGGACGATACTACCCCGAAAGAAGAAGTAGATCGCCTCGCTAAGAAATATCTGCTGCAGTTATCTCGGGCTGGGCGTTTACCTGTGCTCGCTACAAATAAATTTCTGATCTCTTGCAGGTGTGTTCACGATGGCACTGCACTACGATTAGTGATGCCCTTGGCCTGGCTTGGCCTGAAAGCCAGGGCTTTGGCCTGGCTTGAGCGGGCCTGGGCTTGGGATTCCTCAGGCCAAAGCCCGAGCCAACCCCCAGGGCTTGGCCTGGCCTGGCTTTGGCCTGAGCCCAGGCTTGAGTAGGCAAGGGGACTTTAACAGACCGAGCCATGTATAGCTCCATGAAAGATAGATGAGTGGGAGCAGTGTTAATATTGTGTTTACCCTTACCATTCAGACACATCTTCGACCATTTCTGGTCGGTTCGGAGGATTCCGCGCGAGATTTAAATTCTTCGCATGAGTCCGAAAATGGTTCAAAACCGACATGAATACCTCAAGAAGAAATCGAAATTTAGTAAGCCCAATCAGAGTTGAATTTTGCAGGGGAAATACGACCCACCATACTGAAATGATGCATGTCTACCAGGCCCCCGGTCACTACCTATTATGTTCGTCGGATTTTGTCTCAAGATTTTCGTTGATTTACTCTATGAAATTTTGGCCGGGCAGCCTGATTTACTCTATATCCGACCGACCTCTGGTAAAAATGTCATTTTTTTCTCCCAGGCCTGATTTTCCGCCGGCTGCAGGCGCTCTGTGGCCTGTTGTGCACTCTACGAACCCCACAGAAATTATTTGTTAGGTCTAAGTAACATCAAGATTAAGAGGTGATACTATTTACTCTTTCTCTGCCCTCGGGACGCCGCCGCTTTCCTGGCAGGTTTCAAAGGATTCTCGGGGAGCTCAGCCCCATATACTCAAAAAAAATCCCGCGCTCCACGCGATTTACGTTATTTCGGACCGACTTCCCAACTTTCGGTCCTGATTTACTCTATTCGCGGCCCAAGGTAGGGGTCATTTTGGGACCTTGATTTACTCTACGGCCGACGAACATACTAGGTAGTGACCGGGGGCCTTGTCTATCCAGGCCCGGGCTTGCGGGCCTGGCTCGGGCTTGAAAATCTTCAGGCCAAAGCCCTGGGCCCGCTCAGGCCCGACGTTGGGCCTGGCTTGGCTTGGCCTGAGTGGGCTTGGCTTGGAGGGCTTGAGGGCCTGAGGCCAGGCCACGGGCATCACTAACTACAATGTTGTGGTCCACGCTGGTAGTGGACACAGTCTGTTGGAGCAACTTTCCTGTCTCTCAGGAAACGCTGCTCGGCCTTATGGCGGCTTCCCTCGACTGCGGGGCACAGTCGCCTTTGACGGTGGAGATCGCCGTGGCACATGGCGACTTGAACGAGCGCCCGGTGTTAGAGCTGATCGGCCGACACGCCCGGCGATGGAAAAGTGTCTACCTGTGGGTGAATCCGGAGTCTGAGGTTCCTCGGCGTGGCAAAGGGAAACCTGCCGCTCCCCAGCTCTACGCCAGCGTTGAGAAGGAGCGCCAATCGGGACTTGATATCTTCGAAGTTGCTCCGAGATTCACGTATTTCTGATTACTGGGGTGGCATCACAGGTCCCCACGCTCCCCTGGGGGCAACTTCTGGACGTAAAATCCGAAAACCGGAACTCAAACCAACTTTCCGGGGGCTGGAGCATCCTTCCTCTGATCTCTAGCCACACCCGCTATGTGCTCGAGGTCAACATGTCGTCCATCAGCCTCCCCCTGATCGTGCCACCGTCAACTTCCGAAATCTTGACTTTGACGATTTCAGTAGGCGCTACGCCCAAGGAGCTATATACGGAGACAGTTATAGGAACAATATTCGACTGCCTTACTCTACCCCGCTTGCACACACTTTTCTTGCTCCAGGACCCGGACCGGCCCGCGCCTCCCTGGCCTCAGCCACAGTTCCTGGCCTTTGCATCGCGGTCCTCGCTCCACAGCAGTCTGACATCACTGGACATCCAAGTCGTTCTCCAGGATGCCCAGCTCCTGCAATGCCTCGAGCACCTGACCTCGTTGGAGGAGCTGTGGATATCGGATTACGAGGACTACCAGGGCGAACACGCACTGATCACCGACCACCTCCTGCCCTGATTTGTCTGGAGGCCCGACGATCTGACGTCCGTTGTTCCCCGCCTCAGATTCCTCTCTGTGGCATCGCTCATGCATTTTGCGACGATTTTCTCTGGGATTTTGTCAGCTCGCGAACGCCACTGGGCCGTCGGGAGGAAGGCCCGTTTGTGGTCGAGGTCTTCTGGCTCCCGGGCCGCGCACGTGAGTTATTGTCGCAGTTCATTGGACAATTCTCGGCCTTAGAAGATCGGGGAGCGTTGCTGATAATGGCTACCGCCTTCTCCTGATGTCTGTGCTGCTCGGCTGTTGGTCATATCGGCGTGTAGGCGGGTGTAGGCTGCAATGTGGGTTGAGGGTAGCCAATCCCTTCAACCAACCTTTAGAAATGTACCTGCAGTGCATTGTGGAGTTTCCCCACATCTGGAGTGTAAGCCGAAACTACTATCACCGACCGGGTAACCGGCCACTTTAGCATTTATGGCTGGTTCTCGAAAACTACACTGGCTCTATACAAGCCACCATGTATTGGAACGAAGGCGGGTATCCCATGAGCAGTTCCAGACAATTTCCTCGAATTTAAATGCAGTGTGGATGGAGCAGTGAATTTTCTTCCGCTGACACCCCCAACACGGGCAAATACTAGGAAACCGGCCACCCGCCAATCAAGTGCCATGGGCACAAACTCGCTGTCTTTTCATTCATTAATTGTACAGGGTTCATCTAGATACTATCTGGTATGCTTGGGGTGTACTTACAAGGGATGGGACTGGGCAAATTTAGTGGGTGTAATGGCAGCGGTAACCTGCGGAATCACAGATCCCGGCTACACCGGCAGCTCGTCAGGACCACCCGCTGTGGCGGCCCAAACTCAGCGATATATCGTTTGATATGAAGTATGTCAACATACTTAGCCACTCATTTCCCTGCCGAGATGGCACCAGCTTCCCAGAAAAATACAAATATCTCGGGCACCAAATTTCAGTGGGCCGAGGTAAAGGACAGCGACAAGAAGGGACTTGGATGTAGGAAAACGTTGAGCACCCACGAAGGTGGAGGTTCCTTAATCCCAAAGGCTCTCGAAAAAATCCAGACCCATAGCATGGATCAGTTGCATGCTATGGACATAACCAGCCTGAGCCACTCCGGAGTGAAGTGAAGTGGGCTCATAGCGAGAGTCCGTGGTGCAAATAAATGCAGAATGCCATTAGGGATTGACGCCCGGAATATTGCGAGTAGAATGGGCCCAAGAAGTCACCAAAAGACGGAGAATCGGTAGAGATAGAGTAAGGGTGGTTGTGCCGAAACAGGAAAACGGTGATCGGAGAGCTTCGGCCGGCACCGCACGTGCCATAACTTTTGATCCGACCGTCACTTTTGGTTGAAATTTGGTATGCACCAGCGTTCGAGGTCCCATTCCTTCCCTAAAACACAAGCTTAGACCCACCAGGAGGTCCTGTCTCAATGAGAGCCAGGTGGCCGGTTTCCTAGTGTGGCTGGTTTCCCAGTCGGCGATAGTACCTATGTTCTCGGCACGTCTGAAATTTTTGGTTTCAGACACAGTTTAGGCCCACCTAAAATCAATAGTTTGAGCTTCAGCATCAGCTGGCCAGAAACAACAAGTTTTCGCTGCCATTTTGCTGCTGAAGTTTATTGTTTCAGTTGCAGGTCAAAACTGGCCAGAAACTTATTCTGGCTGGCCTATGCATTGAAAATCAGGGAGGGAGCAGTACAGGGGAAGTTAGTGACATGAAGAGAGAAAACAAGCCTCATTTGAGCCTTGTCCAAACAGCTGCCAGTGTGGGAAATGTGGAGGATTTTAGCTGGAGAAGGTATCAGATCAGTGTAGAGGGTGTCTTTTGGCACCTTTGAAGTGATTCAATGCTCAAAAAGCTGGCAGAGCCCAAGAGATAAGACATAAAGAGGCAAATGATTAGTACTAAAGGCATTAGGGTATTTTATACCTTGAATTCTACTGGGTTCAATATTCAAACCCCTTGATTATTCCTTACACATTGCGCGCGAACTCAAGATTCTAACCAAAAGTCTGATACAGTAAAGATAATGATACTACAGTCGACTCCCTCTTAACCCATACTCCTCATAAGCCATAACCCGCTCTAACCCATACTTTTTGGAGTCCACCACCTTGGTTCTCAATTAAAACCCATAATATTGCAGTACCCCATAATCCATACAATTTCCAGGGTTCATAACCCATATTTCACTGCAGAATTCCGTGTTTTTTGGCGAAGTCAAGTCGGTGAGTTGCCGGACTGTCACGGGGTGAGGACGGCATCTGTTCGGCCATCGGTATTTGATCGTAACATTGGCTGATGCGCCCGTTCCATGCCCAATGTCTCTTGAAATCCTTCGAAAAGGCCTCGCTTCACTAAAAGAATCTATCAAAAAACGAAGGGATGCATTGACACAGCGTCTGAACAATAAACAACAAATTTCAACAGCGGATGAGGCTTGGCTCGACAACGATGCCAATCATGTCGATGAAGTTGCATTGATTCACAACCTCGAAAACGCATCGGATTACGAGCGCGGCCTGTCCCGCCTCGATTCGAAGCAGAAGGGATTGTTTGAGAAGCTCAAAGGGCTTGGCGGAGGGGCGGATGACTCGAAGAAGCGAAAAAGTGCGTGTTCTTTTCTGCTCCCATTTTTGTTCGGAACTTTACCCACGAGGACAGGACCAGTTGATCCAAAGAAACCCGAAAAAGGTCCAGGGAAAGGGAAGAAACAGCAGGCCCTTCCCAAGTTCACGAAGAAAGAAAATGCGACACTCAGCCAACGCATCGAGATCCTTGACTGGCATCATGCACAAGCCAAGCCAAGCCAAAAGAAGACCGCCGAGCACTTTTCTCCCATTTACCCGAACCTTTGCATTAAACAGCCACTGGTCTCTGATTGGCTCAAGAACGAGAAGAAGTGGCGAGACCGGTGGGACGAGGAAAAGGAGAAGGGCAGGGCGGGTGACGTGAAGCGTCTGAAACAAGTGGAACATCCGGAGATCGAGGATATGATGGAGCTCTGGATCGCGAAGGCCATGCACGATGGCATTCATCTGAATGGCGAAATCATCCGCCAGAAATGGACGACTTTTGCGAATTTGGCCGGAATCCCAGAGGATGAACGGCTGGTTCTCAGTGACGGCTGGCTTACACGGCTCAAGAAACGGTGTGGATTGAAGGAATTCAAGCGGCATGGAGAAGCTGCTTCTGCTGATCCCATCGACATCGAGAAGGAACGGCTGCGCATTCAACAGATCATCGTGTATGAAGGCTACGAGCTGAATGATGTTTTTAACATGGATGAAACTGGACTTTTTTGGGCGTAAGCCATTCTTACTCCCATTACGATGTGATATTTTGCTCATAACCTTGGATTAGGATGCCCCCAGATCGCGGCTTGATGGACAAACAAATGTCTGGGGTGAAGGGGATCAAGAAGCGCATCACTTACGCGCTGGCGACCAATGCGGACGGTTCCGAGAAATTGCGGCCGTTGATCATCGGTAAAGCTGAACGGCCTCGCGCTTTCAAAAAGAAAATCGGTGGTCAATTGGGTTTTCGATATCGGAACAACGCCAAAGCTTGGATGACAGCAAAACTTTATCGCGAATGGCTGAAGGCCCTCGACAAAGACATGCGCGCCCAAAAACGGTTCATCCTTCTACTCGAGGACAACTTTAGCGGCCACAAACCCCCCAAAAGTATCACCAATGTTCGCGTAGAGAAGTTTGCGCCCAATCTCACGGCGCATGTACAGCCAATGGACGCTGGGGTCATCCGTTGCTTTAAAGCTCACTTTCGGCGATTCTCAATGCAACGTGCTTTGGACCGCTATGATGCAGGAGTTACCCCGGCGCACATTTATGACCTCGACCAACTGCAGGCCATGTGGCTCGCAGAAATGGCTTGGCGCGAAGTTACGCAGGAAACCAGTGCCAATTGTTGGCGAAAGGCTGGGATTCTTCCCACACCAGACACCGCTTCGGTTGACGGGGACTTTTGTGGCGCTGATGCGACAGCGCCGGCGCCCGCTGCTAGCGCTGTGATTGACACCTCTATGCCGGATCCTGTTACCGACGCTGAGGCCGCACTTTTTGAGGTGTTGGCCGAGCTGCAGGAGGTCGGAGTGCTCCAGAAGAAAAATGTGGTCGATATAGAGGATCTGGTTCATATGCCGGAGGAGGAGGTCATCGAAGACGGCACGGATGAAGACATCTTTGAGGCTGTCCAGCAAATGCGGGCTGCGCAACAGGATCGAGAGCAGAACGGTGGGGATGACGATGATGTGGTCGAGCCGAAACCTAGCCGAAGAGAAGCACTGCAGGCTGCGGCGACCTTGCGCGAGTATGTTGCTGACTTAGATGAACCGTTTGCGCGGAAGATGGAAGAAATTTTATCGAAGTTTGGCCGCCTAACACGTCAGGAGGAGGCGGTAGCGATGGTAGACACATGTATTACTGATTATTTCACGCGCAAATAGCTCTACATGCTTATTTGAATTTTTTCCGAATTTTTTTGAATTTTTTTCTCGGCCTCCCTGGGAACCCATAAGCTCTGATAACCCATACCCTGACGTGTCCACCGAGGGGTATGGGTTAAGAGGGAGTCGACTGTAGAAACATCTGCCTAGATACTATCCTGAACTCCCCTACAAGACCAGTGATAAACCAATTTGTCAGAAGTAATGATAGATAAGTACAAAGTAGGAAGCTAAAGAAGACAACAGAGACCCAAGCCATTTCCATATTCTTTCGCAGGGGTGACCTAAATTCATACCTCAGCCTCGAGACATTTTGTATCTTCAAGAATTGAGAGTGCCTCCAGGGATCCAGTGGGTGCATTCAGTTCAATAAGATCAGCAAGTGCACTTTGATGGTGCTGCTGCACAACACCAAGCCTTGCATCAACCTGAGTAACATTACTCATTTGTGATGACCTTTCAAAGAGTGGCCGAGCAGTTTCCCATAGTTCCGCTGCTTTCATGAACTGCCCTCTCTGTTGTGCCAGATCTCCAAGCCGTAAAATGCAGTTGGCTCTACTGTGATGGACATCCATAAATGTGAAGGCATCTAGTGCCACAATGAAAAGACTCTGTGCTGTCCTATCATCTCCATCAGCAAGAAACACATCTCCCAAAAATTGGAGTGCCTTGTAAAATGCCAACTTCTCGTTTGTTTTCTTTGCATGCCCCAAGTAAACCACTGCCCAGCAAGATGCCCAGCCAAAATCACTGACTCTCCATCGACTAGTATCAGCCACTCTCTCCAGACAGTAGGTCACAACCTCTGCCTTAGTTCCCCAAGATGAGTTTAGGCATTGTTCAAACAGAATCTTTGCAGCCACAGTATTGTGGTCCCTCAAATGGAGATCCGCTAAGATTGTATCACAGTAAACCAGTGCACTAAAATATCTGATGCTCTTGAGCATTAATTCTGACCTCTCCAAGCTCTGCTGCACATCGTGTGAGCATGCACCAATAATCACATCAAGCTGGGCCACATTAAGCAGGTGAAAGGCAGTGTAATATATGTTTCCTTCATGCATGGTGTTCTCGAGGGCTTGGATATGGATCCTCCGAGCCTCAGCATATTCAGACTTGCATAGGTAAATTTCTGCCTCAGAACCAATGATACTAGTATACAGGGTACCTCCACCCATGCCACAGCGATTCAGCAGCTCTTTCCCTCTGCTAAGCAGAGCCATGCTCTGTTTATAGTGTCCTAAGGCCGTGAAACACATAGCTTCGATCTTCACTAACGTGGCTTCCGTATGGAAGTTTCCAGACACCTGAGCAAGCATCTGTCCCTCATGAGCATCTATCTGGGCAGCAGAATAGTCTCCTCTTTCCAATTGATGTTAGCAATCTCGGACAACATTTCGCCTGCCAGGTAGTGCTTCCTGAGGATCTTGCCAATGTGAGTCTTTTCTGAGAAATTCCTCTGCTTGAGATGGATCACCCATATAATAGTAATAATGGCCAGCTACCGCATCAAAGTGTGCTATACACATTTTAACCAGAAATCTGGGTCAGAGTGATGATGAGAAGCTTACCTTCATCAACTGGATCATTGGAGTTGTGGAGGAGAAATACTGCACGGGTCACCAGTAGTTCTGCAGTGGGTGATAAATGAATGTCTGCTGAAGCAAGAGTCTCGATGATGAATTGCAGCTCCAATTTGTGATCACATAGTTGAGGCCAGATGCTTGGAATAACATCCATCAAGTTAAGCCATACACGACCAGTAAGCCGGTTGAATGAATTCAGTGAAATTGTGCACCCTATAGTGTCCAATAGAGCTGGGCTCTCTGTATGCAATCCCCGTTGGAGTATCTGTTGCAGGTTCCAGAAGTTGGTTTCTAACTGATCTATTGTTGCTGCCATCTGGACCTGACCATGGTATCTCTGGTAAAGCTGCAACAGTGAATGAAAGTGCCTCTGCAGAGGTTCAGTCAGGCGAGCTGAGGGTGGGTGAAATTGCAGAACATGCTCCCTAATGGGTACTAGGGCCTTCAGCCTCTTCTTTTCATCAGTGTAAGCCAATGACACCCCAAGCAGGATAGCTTTGCATCTCAGGATATCCTGGATGGAGAGCTTGCTTTGAATGAGTTCCACATCTGACAATCCATCTGGCAGGATTGAGAGAAGGCTCAGCAACTCCTTAGCACCTGGTGAGGAATTCATCCGGGAACTTGAAAGAGACAATGCAATGGATGCATCCAAGCTAGATCTCTTGTCATATCCACTGGATAGAAGTGAGGTCTTCTCTGTTTCCCAACGGTTCAAGACATTGGAGCAGCCTTCATGATCAACCATATGGGCAATGAGCTCCACTGCCAATGGCATGTTATCTGTGAGTTGGAGAAGACAGTTGATATCTTCACTTTTATGAAATTCATCTGCAATGTCAACAAAGGTCTGCCAGGCTGCACTGTGTGTCAAGGGTTTCAAGGGCTGCAAAAATGGACGAGTCCAGCGGACTTTGATCGGTCTTTCAGCACCTCGCATTGTAATCTTGAAGCATAAGAATCAGTTCTGCTCTGAAGGTAAAAGAATAGAGGCCTACAATTAATGCCAGGTGTTTGATGTCTGCCAGCAGGGACAAAAACTCTTCAACACTCCCTCGGGACTCCATTGGCTCCCATGGTGTTTCAAGATTATCCAGAACCAAGAGTGAGCCAGGCTTGCTGGAGAGATACTGAACCACAGGTTTTGTAAGATCTTTCATGGGCTTCAGGCCTATGTGTGCCCCAAGAAGGGTAGCTATCCCTGCACTGGTACTGGTTGATTCACAGCTGACAAAGAATTGATGTTCATATTTGGTGGCAATTTCAGGGTGATGGAGAGCTGCCCGTGCAAGACTTGTTTTTCCCATTCCTCCTGCACCCAGAATTGCAATCCGGGGTGATTCCTCATTGAGGATTTTCAGAATATCCTGGAGTTCAGCTTCACGACCATGGAATATCTTGGGCTTGGATGGCAGCATAGAAAATGAATTGGAGCTTGACACCAGGAGTCTCAGTATGATTCCAACGACCAGTGTGGGCTTTACCTATTTTGCGATGCATTGGAACATTGATAGACCTGTTTCTAAACTGGTAAGTTGAATTCATACAGCAGTAATTTACACACAGAGGATGATCTGTCAGATATTGTCCCATCAGATAGGACTGAAATAATTTCAAGGAGTTCTTTATGCATGGTTTCAGATGTCCTTGCATCTCAGCAATGTTGCTGAATATAGTGTCATTGATCTAATGGATAATTAGTTTTATATATTACGTCAATGCATAGATCTTGACCTTGAACACTTCCATAGTCTGCTGTAATCCCTCTCGGCAATCCTTCAGCAAAGTGCTGATTTCATTCTGGCGGAAAAAGTGCTTGATCTTGTTCCTGTCCTGTTGCTCCTCAACAAACACAAGAATCTTGTGAAGTGTCCTAGAAATCTTTTCAGCACATATGTGGAATGCTTATAGAAATAGATATACTCAGTAAATATACCTATATGATCCAAGGTCGTTGGTGGTAGAAATGCTGTGGTTTCGGATTTTATGTGCAAGTTGATGATAGCATATAGCACTTTATGGATGTTTTCTATGAGCTCAGCACATGTATCTTTGTTCCTCTTTACTTTCTAGGATCCTGAGTCAGCCCCATAGTATATCCAGCTCGATTTACCTACCTGCACCCCTGTAATCAATGCAAGGGTTGTATTTGAAATAGCTTGCACAAAAGGTGTGCCAAATGCATCATTTAGCTCATTTAAGAGTGGTATAGCAGGAGCCAAACAGGCTACAATGTTGTCCAGACGGATTTTGGTGATGGTGGGTTGATGGGGCATCTTTGGAATGATGAACAGTTGCTCTCAATGAGTGGCCTTTTATGTTCCTTTGTATTCTCATGTGCTATCATCTGTATAGCAGGGACCCCCAAAAATAGGCTCAAACACGGCACATTCATCTAGGTTAGCAGTTACTGGTTAGTGGTCAGTGGTTAGTGGTTAGCGGTTAGACATTAGATATTAGGGGGTTAGGGGTTAGTGGTTAATGTTAGGCTCAGGTATCTTGTAATGCTGTTGAAGGCAGTTGTGAGGGATGGAAAGATTGATGGCAGTTCAAATTTAGAATCAAACCTGACACATTCTGAACCAAAGGCAGCACATTGAGCTAATGTGCCGTGCTTTCGTAAATGTGTTGTGCTGTTGTGTTTCATATATCCTCGTGCAAAAGGAGTCCGCACTATCAGTTTTATACCACCAAAACACCTTCCTTGGATCCAGAAATCTTCCGGCCAGGGATAGCAATTTTGTCAACAATGGATATTGAATTTTTGACGTGTTCTAGCTATATCCAAATAGGATTGAGGAGAATAGTTCATTATTTGTTGGCTGGTTTGTACATTTGTTTTTTCAATCTCTTGTTCTGCCTGTCAACCAGGGTGAAGACATCATGACTGCAGAAAATTCTGATGTGCTCTGAATGTCATTATATGTCGTTGGAATAAGAAACCTGTCCCAGTTGAGGGTGAACTGAGCTAGTTTTGAAAATGGCATGTAAATAATGTCTTTTCAGCCTGATGTCACCTTGAATGAACTACGGTGAAGAGATGGGATAGTCGAGATACCCAGTAATGCTTGCTACTGTAGCAATGTAGCTGAAATGATTCAAGTGCATAAGAATGAAAAGTGACAAGAAAGTTGGGAATTAATCCTCTGGAATGACTGCCAGACTCTGTTGGGTGCTGCACTTTTTGGAATTGTATGGAGGACAAGTGAGAAGCCTTTGCAAGGTCCATAATACTGTGCAGCATGGCACAATTAGTTTTCATGGGAGAGGAAAAAAGGTGAACAGTTCCAGGTTTCGAATCGATGACATTCACATTAGGTAAAACAACAATACCAAACATGTAGAGCGAGTGATAATTCGAGTACACCAAGCAACCTTGCCCCTACCAGGGCATACCACCTACAGTGAAGGACCATGAACGCCGGGGGCACACTTTTTATTGTGACATAAAACAGCCCCATTTGGTCAGCGATGACGAGGCCATGCTTGATGTTGTCTGCAGCGACGAGCTGAAAATACATTAAATAATAGAAAGAGACTGTAAAAGAAATACAATAATATAATGAATGTACTCTGTCCGAACAGCTACTCTGCATCCAGAGGCCCCACCAGCCCCAATCCCACCTCGCCAATGGGATTGTCCTCCTCTGTGCTCTCCTCTGCTGACTTTTCCTCATTCTCATCTTTATCCAGCACACCCACTGGCTCGTCCTCCTGACCATCTTTGCTTTTGCCCACTCGCCCCACCTGAAAACCAGCTCCAGGAGATTTGCCTTTGCCCATCGCTCACCAAATCGTGCGCACAGGTCCGCCTTCAGCGCTGCCTGCCAATTTGCATATGCTGCCCCACCCTCCACCTGGGGTCCATCCTCTAGCTCCTGCATGCCCACCCTCTGCTGCCACCAATCTGCCTGCCACATCAAGAACTGCTGAATGCATCACATCTCTTCCTCGAGGACATCCACTTCCTCACTCCATTGCAATGACCGTGCACACATTTGCGAAGACAGCGCCAACACAAGTCGGGCCGCGGCAGCAGGATGACGCAAGGGCGAAGGCAGGGAAAAAGGAACAGGAGCTCGCTGCAAGCTCGGACCCTTGGTGCGTCATAATACTGATCGCAATGGGGTCCTCCCAACTGATATCTCGACTCATGGGGTACATGTAGTGTATTGGGTTTTGAATACTACCAAATGGCGTTGAATCAAGGGCAAGAAGATGAGATGACACGGAAGAATTGGGGGAATAAATGGTGAGGTGTGTAGGGTGCTGAGTGTTGCGACTGTGAAAATAGAGCCCAAAGTCTTGGATGACAAGCGCTGGACCTAAGCACAGGATACGGGGTTGATGTCTGCACTGGAACAACCTGGATCTGAGCCTTAACTGCGTGGAACAAATTCTGAATCTCGTGGCAACTCAAATGCGGCTGCAAACTACTCGGGAGCTCACTGGCTGAACTCAGCAGCTACAACTGTGGAATGCATGAAAGCATACAATGCGGAGAATGACTGCGACTGTGACACAGGGCTGAGCCTCTGGGCCTACTGGCTGGTACAACTGCAGGTGCACTGGCCTTTTCCGCAACGGCAATTTGGGCTATGTGAAATTGCTTGGGAATGCGGCTGGACTGTAGACTCGAAACGGTGGCAACTGGAACTACTGTGGTGCAAATTGGTATTGCTCAAAGCTACTTTATGGTGATGGCAGTGAATTTCAGACCCGTGGAACAGCAGCTGGGCCGGCAACTGCGGCGCTGATTCGGCAACTGCTCAGGAACATGGGACCGGGTGTGAGGTTGAAGTACTTGGTAAATACAAGGGGGAGGTCAGGTGTGCGGAAATGAGTAGAGTCGCAACTGGGCCAGTGGTGGGACATGAATAATGCTGGGTGAGAAATGCAGAACTGGTTGAATGGATCGACAGGAATGTAGGTCAGAGGAATGATAAGTAAGTACTGTACTATTACAACCAAGTGTTCAGGTGACAGGTGATGGCCGCCTGTGAACTGAACACTTGGGGTGTAGGTGACGGTGACAGACAGATTTCCTGGCCCAAATAGGCCTAGAAGGCTGAATCGGTCTGCCAGAGGCCCGAAATTTTCGTTGATTTACTTTACAATTTTGAGCCTCCTGGCTGTTGATTTACCTTATGTCGGACATAGTTCAGTGCTAAAACTGGTGCTACTGGTTATTTTTTCGATTTTTTTCGCCCACGTGCCCTTCCCTATGGCCCTCAGTGCCTCATTGTCGTGTTGTGTGAAGCCATCAAAGTGGAGACAGCCATAATCTCAAATTTCCCAGCCATGGTGAGCACTTTGCTCAAAAGAAAATTCCAGTTGACCGTGGTTTGAGGTTGATTTATGTGAACACTTGGTCGTAATAGTACAGTAATGTGCAATGCATAAAATTGGATACACAGACACTCATTGTAATTAAGGTATCAAATCCTTTCCTCCAGTAGGTCTTGCACAAGATGCTTGTCCACCGTGCGAATGACATGATCAGCATTGTGGGACTGCTCTTGGAACGCTTGTTGCGGCTGACAAGGGGATCTAAAGATAAGAAAATATGAGATCACTTACTTTTTTTCTTCTGGGGGGTGCGGGTACATCAGCAAACCTTGATGTTGCCCGTTTGGGTCAGTAGCCGGGTAGCATTCGGTAGCGCCCGGTAGCAGCTGGTAGCAGACATGTCATGCCGGTAGAGCCGGTGTGGATCGCTTTTTTCGTAGCGGGCGCCTCCTTCTAAGCCTTATGGCTTTGTCACTTAAACTACCACTATAGTTTTGTCGCCTTTTAAACACAATATATTCAATGTTAGGAACATCTCAGCAGAAGTAAAAGCACGTAAAATGAAAGGAAAAAAAAACTATTTTGGGACGAAGCGCTGTGGTGTTCTGATTGAATGCATGTTCCCCCACTCCATACAGCATTTCCATCGGATGGAATGCGAGCGAACTCGACCGCGGAATGAGAGGGCGGGACGGCGGGACGGTCAGCCCAGTAGACACGCTGCTGGCTTATACAATCAGCCAACAACTCAATCGAACGGAACCCACATACTCTTGGATGGGGCGTGGTGTGGGTGAGGTGGGGCCGCGTAACTAGGGCGAAGAATTTAGGGGGTGCACGAAATTTGCGCGGTGGGCAGGGGATGGTTTGTAAATGGTACGCAGAGCCTAGTGAGCAGAAACGGGGGGTAGCGCGGAGCATTAATAGTAAAGAAGAGAGAAAACAGTGCGGACGGCGTACCAGTTAAAAAAAAGGAGCAGAGAAGAATAAGACTACCGCTGATTTTGTAAATCAGCACGTCTGCACGGGGGAAAAATAAGTCAGTTCGGTGAAATATAGACAGGGGAACCAAGTACGCACTTTCGCAGCATATCGTAGAGGAACTTGTAGCTCCGCAGATTGCCCTTCAGCCTTTATATATCGAGACTGTACATGTGGTTGCCGCGTGAGCTCAACAGAGAAGCAGACTTTATCGCCCACCTCCTCGGGCGAAACACCGTACAGGGTGTCCGCCTGCGCGACGGGCTCCGCGCTGAGGATCCTGCTGTTGTTGAGCGACTCGTCCCCGTCGAACGACGCCAAGCCGGCGCCAGCGAAGCCTGAGGACACTTGCGACAACTGTCGGCGCATGAGCAGCCCGCGGAGCATCCCCCCGCCACTGAACGACAACTGCGATGGCAGCGGCAGCCGCACTTGTCGACCTGCAATCCAATCAGCAAACCAATCACCCAAATCCCGGACGAAAAGAAAACGCACCCCATTTGACCCCGCGCTGCAGACCATTGTGGACGCTGCGACGCCCTGCGAGCCCACAGTGCTCCCGATCGTGGCCTTCCCGCTGCGGCGCTGCTTCACACGGATACACCGGAACTTGTACTCGCTCTCGAAATGTATCTCGATGCCCATCCACACGAGCACCTCCTTCACATCACCTGGGGCGGCTGCCCCATCGTGATCGTGGATGCGCAGCACGCCGCCCGCAGACGTCGGGGCAGCGGGTGCCGCCTCCCGCTGTGCCTTGCTCGTGCTGCTCATGCTCACCCCGCCAACGTTGATCGAGCGCCGGAAGCGCGACGCGAAGCTTGGCGTCACGGTCGCACTTACGCTCGGTGGCCCAGTGGGCATCTCCGCGGATGTGGGCCCCGCATCTGCCTTGCGTCCGCCCGCAAGTGTTGTGGTCACGATCGGCGACAGCACAGTGGCCGTCGTCGGCGTCGTGACGAACGCTCGTCCCCGCACTGGCGTCGCCCGTCGAGGACGTCAACTCGGCGCACAGGGCTCTGCATTGGGGTCGTCATATTGCGCTCCGCGCTCGTGCGTGGCGGCACCTGCTCCCTCTTCTTCTCCTTCCCCACTCCCGTGCGTACGCACTGCCCCTGCCGCATCGTACTCGGTCTGGATCATATACCGGAGCTTTCCACCTCCTTCTCCTTCCCTTTCCACGGGCTCTCCGCAGCCGCATCCCGTCCCTTCCGCGGGCTCTCCAGCACCGCCCTGTTCGCTGCACGCCCCCTCGGCTCGCACGCCTCGCCCTCTTCCAGCACGCGCTACGCCGTCCGCCGCATCGCCGTCCCCGGCGGCGGCCCAATCGGATTGTTGTCGTCCCCGCCAAACACCCCCCCCACCCCCGCCTCCGCACCCGCACCCATGCCCTCTGCCGAGTCGTACAGAAACTCGGGCTGCGCGTTCTGTGGCTGCGTATGCGACTGCGTGAGCGTCTACACGTGTGCCATGCCCACTGGGGCGGCCTGCTCCTGGGGCTCACCGTGCGCATCTGGCGCCAGTACGCCAGGCACTTAAGCTGCTGCTGCTCCATTGCCGCGCGTTCGAGCTCCTTGACCATGCGCCCGAACGCCGCAGGCGCGCCGCCGTCGGGTCCACGGCAGGGAGGTGATACGCCACGAGCCACGGGTGGTGCGTCACGCCCGCGAGGCTTGCGCGCTTGCGCAGGTCGGGCACGAACATCATCTTGAGCAGGCCGCGAGCCTTTGCGGGGACGGACGGCTCGTCCGGAGATAGATCGAGCATGTCCAGGATAAAGTCGAGTGTGTAGCCGATGGTGCGGCCCATGGTGTCGCACAGCTCGGGCGAGACAGGCACGCGATACAGGTACTAGTTGCGTCCGGGGGAATGTCGTCCGAGATGGGCTTCGTGTACGCACACGGTGGGGCTGGAAGCCGGCGGGTGGAACGGACAGCCGATGGGGCGGCGCCACGCCTCGTCGTCGCCGTCGCAGCACCTGCCCAGCTGAGAAGCTGACATTGTGCCCGTCGTGGTCCGTCGCATGGAAGCACCGCGATCACAGCACACAGCTGTTGTCGAGCGTGCAGTCTCTGTAATACGATGTCAGAGTCCACTTCGTCAAAATCCACGCACTTGCACTCTTGCCCTTCTTGAAGACATGGCTGCACAGATGCCCAGGATCACCGGGTGCCAGGTGGCGTGCAAGCTAACGTGTTACGTTGGAGGACGCAGCGTCAAACATGTCCGCGAGGACGTGCAGGTCGAGCGGCATCCCCGCTTTGCAGCAACATGCGGCGCGGCGGTGTAGAGGCAGTTGGAAGAGGGGGGATCAAGCCTCAAGGCGGGATTCGGACTGAGAGAAATCGCCAAACGATCCACGTGCCACGTGAGCAAATATTTGGCCATGGTTCAACGTTGATTGATTCTTCTGTCTTTTTCTGCCACCGCCAACATGCTCTCGCCGCTCGCCGCTCGGGCTCTCGTCGATCAGCTACCCGATTCGCACTTCTAATAGCTTTGCACTTCCTTGTGGCTTACTCCACAATTCTTCTTGCAACTTCTCGTACGTCCATGGCCAATTACAAGTGTGTATGCTGACGAGGGGGACAACGCAGGACCGGCACCGCAACCCGTGCCCTAGGCGTCACCAAAACGACTCCCTCCCATCCATTTCCGCTGCTCAATCCCCCCGTGCTCGGGGAGCACGCCCACCGCAAACCCGTTCGATGAAGAGATATAGCAGTCAAGCGTGCATTCTGTTTGCCTAGTTCATCGTATTGACCAGCCCCTCTGTAGCATGTGTTCTCCTTATTCGCGGAATGGCCTGTCCACGCTTTTCGAAGCTGTCTCCGCATACTCGGCGCCAGCCGCGAGCGTTTGCGGTTTATATTTGTCGTGTCCGACCCCCGTGCGTGTTTTCATTTTGTGGAACCCCAACGCGCTTATAAGCTACAACCTACATCACCTCTCAATTTCGCTGTGTCTCGCCTTCGTGTTAAAAGGGTGTGTGCTTCCTCCCGCACTCTACAGTGCCTCACTATCATTTTTTTTTTGTCCTCGAGCTCATTTCCCAGACCTGGCCGCGGCGCCTTTCAAGAGCATCGCAGGGCTTCCGCAGTTACACATCTCATCCCCTCTGGCGATGACGCCAAATGGGATCTTTAGAGTCGGGCATTTGAACTTTTTTTTTTTTTGAAGGTGCGCTAAGTAACTATGCTTTGTGCTTCAATTGTTTACTGACCTCGGTCCTCCCCACAGTGTACGCCGCACTCATGCCTCTCACAAGGCTGTCACGATGCCTCTGTAGCATTTGGTACGTTCTTATGTCTCACATTTGATCCACCATTACTGACTTGGTTGGTTTCTTAGACTTGTGTGACTTCATTGTACGTGATGCTGGCACCGGTGAATTTGTCCAGGCTTGCGTACCTCCACTCCGTTCTTTTATTGACCCTCACTCACTCTCTTGTTTAGACTCTGTTCATTTTGCTATTGAGCCGTACGAAGTCTGCTATGTCCAATTTATTTTCCTCGAGCCTTGTTGACTTGATTCACAGCCTTGAGAGTCACTTCCTTGGACCACATTCTCAAGCCTTCTGGGGTGCTACGATAGGTATGCATGCCCTCTTCATTCATGTGTTCTACTGACTCAATCTATTGATTATTTCAAGTGTTCTTCAACGCCTACATGCACCTATAAGGTTCGCATCTCAGTTCGCTGCCAGTTTCTTGTACTGACTCCTTGCGGATAGATCCTGACTAGCCCATGGGCGAGGCTATGCTGCTCGAGCAGATGCGAAGAGAATTTTCGCGTTGTTCCAACACCGACCCGCGGGTTTCCTCGGTACGTCTCTGCTCTTCGTCTCTGCGGTACATTTCTAACAATATTTCCAGTCCACGGCCTCATCGGTTCACGTCCGTATGCGGAGTTGGAGCCAATACATAGACCATTTTGTCAAGGTAAGCCCATCTGTCCAACATTTTGCGACCACCCCACTCACCGCACAATCCCAGTGCCTCGCGCTGCCTCTGGACACCTCCCGCGAATGGCCGGCGGCGCCCCTGCATCAAAAGCCTGTTTCTTTGCGAAATTCCCACCGGTAAGCCTGGCTTGTATATTGTCCCGGGGAACTTTCTTCTAACGGGTTGGTCCACAGCGTACACACGCATACCCCGCGATTCAGGACAGTCGTGGGCGTGTGAACGCGATTTTCGCGCGTGCTGACCTTTTTACAGTGTGCTTCCGTTCAAGCTGAAGCCGAAGCTGCAGAGCGCCCCACAGACGCTGTACGTCCCGCGCTATGTCCGTTCCGTGCGTGTGTTTCGCCAACGAGATTTGTGCCGACTGCAATTTTCTCTGGAGTCGTAGGTTTTCTGAATTCGGACAGCGCTGCCCAATCCGGCACGTCAGCACCGTTTCGCGCTCGAAAAGTGCCTTTGCGCGCGAACTGCATGCTCTCCGTCTGAGGGGGTGAATTTGCGCAAAGGCAAGCCATTCCTGCCAAACTAGTTCAGCCAAATCGTGTTCTGAACTATCGGTTAAGGTCACCGGCTGCGATTGGCCGCGAGAGTGCGTATTTCGCGGGTGACAGCCTGCACTACTGGCGCTCAAGTTGGGATGAAGCCAGCGCTCGTCTTTTGTGTTTCCCCCGTGGAGACTTGGCACGCTGGAGCGGATCGAGGTGGGTGTGGTGTTTTGCTGTGTCACTTGGTTAGATGCGTGTGGAGCGTGGAGGGCATTGAGGTAGTTTGAAGCAGGTGCGTCCCGATAGCCAGATGTGAAGGGGCGTCGGTGCTCGATGCCGATGCTGCGAGGCTGATACAATCCTTGCAGGATCTCTGACTCGGCGCGGACGGACATGAGGCAGCAGTGTGTGTTGGTGCTGTCAGCAGCGGGCGCTGATCAACTTTTTTCAGGCGATGGGCGCGACAGCGGCGGACTCGAGAGCAGGGAGGGGGATGTATCAGCGTAGGGGTATGTCCTTTTCAGCTCGCTGTATGCCTCGACTCTGACGAGCGAGTGCCCGGCTGCCCATAGGGACTCTGCAGGTGTGTGAGTGAGCAGGTGAAGATGATAGCAGACACAGAATGTAGTAGTAGAACAATAGAATGAGGTTTTTGAATGAAATATTTGGGGTTTGAAATCTGCTACGCCGGTTCTACAACGGTACTATGAGCATCCACGCCGATTCTACCAGCTCTTACCAGCTTCTACGACGGTACTACGAGCTCCTACCAGCTCCTACGACGGTTCTACGGGGTCCTACGGCAACTCTACGAGCTCCTACAAGCTTCTACGCTGCTCCTACGCCGCTCTACCACCTGCTCCAGCTCCTACAAACCGCTACGAACTGCTATGGACCGCTACCAGCTGCTACCGCGGCTACACGGTTGTTGCCCGAGCTGGCTACCAGCTACTACCGCCATGCTACGTGGTTGCTACCGAGCCGGCTACCAGCTGCTACCGCCGTGCTACGCGGTTGCTACCCAAGCCGGCTACCCGGGTGCTAGTAGCCGGCTGCCAGCTGCTACCGCGTGCTACGCGCTTGCTATGGCGCACTACAGAAGGGGGACCCAAGCTACCATCCTACCATCCTACCGGTCGCTCTGGAGCGCTCCAGAGCGACCGGTAGGATGACCAGGGTTTGCTGATGTAGCCCCCCTACCCCTTGGGGAGAAAGAAATAGAGTGTACATGGTGTTAAACGACATCTCAAAATTGGGCACTGACTACTAAGATGGTCCACTTCCAGTCTCAGGCCTGTGGCGTCAACGGTGCGCTTGTGGTACAAGTGGTCATCTTGTGCCGCCTGATGTCAGATTTCAGACATTCATGAGGGTCCTGAAGGAATAAATGGGAACTATGACCTCCCTGAAATAGTGTACTTTGATGCCAAGAATCAGGGCTCCAGAATGAGCCCCCAAAGTCGTGGATTGACCTAGAGTTGGTTGAGAAACAAGTGTGGTCAGCTATTGATTGACATTCGGAGTTAAGGAATTGATGTCTTCGGGCTTCGGCCGACAGTTAAACAGGCAACAACTTTTGATCCGACCATCACTTTGCCTCCAAATTTGGCATGAACAATTGTCAAACATCCCATTCCCTCCCACAAGCTTGGCTTTGTGTAATCTGTGGTCCATAGTCTTATATTTGGCAAGTGGTCAACTACCCAGTCCCCAACAGTATGGAACAGCGATTGTCCGGCTCATCAAAAATATCTCACATCACCTGGGGTGATCGTATAATGCTCCACTGGGTGCGCGGATTAGTCCCGAAAAGAGCGACAAAATAATCAGTGCTCACTAGGAACCCTGCTGGCCCTTCTCTCCGCGATGAACTTGTCGGCCGCCCTCCAGCAGTCGAGCCCTGTCAGTGCACCCCACTGCCAGTTTTCATTGGAGCATCGTTTCACCATAACGAGCCATACCTCAGTCCTCCGGCTGGCCACGTCAATGGCGCGAAAATCGGAGGACAGGAATACGAGACACTCCAGCTGCCGCCGGTGTGCACGCAGTGTGTCGACGAGCATCGGGTATACCCACATTTTGCTGAATGCGAGGTGGGCGAGGTTCGGTATATCCACGAGCCGCTCCCAGGGCACGTTATAGCCCTCGGTGTCGAGCACCTCCAAGTGCGTGACGTTGCAGAACACAGGATGAGTGAAATCCAAAACCGCGCGCTTGCGGTTGAATAGCCTGCTGACGTGGATACCGAGTACGCGCAGGGCCGGCATACTGCTGAGTGCGTCCAGTTCGTGTGATTCGAGCTTTTTGTTGGAGTGCCAAAAAGAGATGGGTGACTCTTGTGCAGGCCGCCATAATGGCGTTCAGGCGGCGGAGATGAAAGAGGCTCACACTGTGTGGGGTGGCAGGGTCCTGGATGATTAAATGCCTAGTGTTCGCGAGCACAGTCTTGCGCTTTTCGTCGATCAGGCGCAGAAGCGCGGCGGCGTTGAATAGAGGGAGGCCTGGATGGGGGTCCCTGGGTCCGCTAAGAAGATGACACAATAAAAGAAAGGCTCCACCCTGCAAAAGATGGGATGGAATTAGGACATTGTAATGAACCCGCTAGCGGCATTGGAGCTTACCAGGTCTTGACCCGCCATGCGACCAGCATGAGAGCTGCCATGTCTACGGGGAGACTCAAATTGGCGGCGATCTCGAAGATTTGTCGCTCCAGCTCGGGGGTAGGATACTATCTGTTGGATCTGTAGAAGAATCGACCATCTGGACGGGTTTACGAGGGAGTCAGTTGAAGGAAGTAGTGGAAGATTCCGAGTGGAGCCGAACGCCCATCAGTATCTCTAATTCGACTCTAATTCCAAGTTGACTATTCTAGACTTGCACTGAGCATACATACCCATTTCATTGTGGTTGCTTGGCTTTTTTATTAAAGCTCGAAATTCACTCAGGAGTTCCTGATTATCCTGGTCTTGTAAGTTGTGGGTTGTCTTCTCTAAACACGGTAAAATCCCGGCGGTGGTGGCTCCGAGCTTTGTTGCAGTTCTGAGCGGATCGACTATCATAATCTGCCCTTGGGACTGGTTCGAGTCTGCGCAAGTATCAACAAATCCGGCTGGAAGTGATCCTACGTAAAATTGAAATTTCATCGAGCACTCCGTCGGAGCCGTTGGAGCTGGCCACGAAATTGAAGGTGCACAGTCCAAAGACAGGGTTTAAAAGCAACCACAAGATATCCAGGTGGCCTCTCCTGCACAAATGTTTCAATCCGAAGCTCTTACCTCGTCTGTTGACAGTGCGTTGCAAGTGGGAATAAAAAGGAAAAATTTACCATCTCTAAGCGGTCTTGAGGGAATCGAACCCCGCCAGGCGCATACTCAGCGTTCAGCGAAGGATCGCTTATAGAGGGCGCCCGATGCGCCCCCGACCGTAGCACCCCCCGTTTAATCCTGCAGATGTGCGTTCGTCAGCAAACGTGGTGCAAGCGGGAATAAAATATCCGGCGCAAAGCGGTCCTGGGGAATCGAACCCCTGCCGGGCAAATCCTACATGGTGAGTGCTCGGTGCACCTACAGACCGTATTACCCTCCGTTTAATCCTGCAGAAGTGGGCTCCTCAGTGAACGTGGTGCGACCAACATTAAA
>JARKIE010000638.1:0-34427 GCA_029378255.1 Mycena rosella | reverse complement strand
AAGACCCTTGATCCGACTGCGAGAAGACCCTCAATCCGACTGCAAAAATGGCGCCAATCCACTCGGATTGAGAGTCGGGTCGCACTCGGATCAACTGCATAGAGGCAGTCGGATCGACTGCTTCGGGACACTCGGATCAAGGGTTTGGCCGCAGTCGGACCAAGGGCCGATTCTCCCCACAGTGCTTGCACTTATCAGAGGATAAGTAAAGAAGAGGCGGATCGGGAAAGTGGGACGCGACCGTGATGGTCACTACTTTCTCGCTCTGTCGCGTACCACGACGCGATTCGCGATTTCTTTCGATTTCTTTCTGTTCCCCGTTGTACCCTTATACATACCTCTGCAACATCGACGAGGAGTACAAGAATGTCCTCCTCCATGCACGACTCGGCTGGACACCCAGCAAATGACTTTGACACGAATCAGCCGTTTTTTTACATCCCTCAGTTCTCGACAACAACAGAAGAGCTCCGCGCAGAAGTAGGACGGTCGAGATCCTCACCCGGACGGCTCCGAATGCGCTCCTCTCGAATAGAGGTTTAAACCAGCCCACGCTGATACCACCCGGTCACCTCGGAGGCTCGACGGTGCCCGTCCAAGGCCGCCTTTCGCGCCGCAACGATGTTGGACACGGAGACGGAGAAACTCGAAGAGAGGAGACTACTCCCGCACGACAGTGAGCCCAGTGTCACGTACTCTCTTTCTTTCGTCTCCGCCCATTCCCATTCCCATTTCCTTCTTCTTTTCTTCCTACTCTCCCCTCTTTCCTGTGATCATGATGCGGCAGGGCCCACTGGCTGCCGCGAGAACCCAGCACATAGAGCAATGCTCCCACTGCTGCGGCTCCGGACAAACTAGTCGATCGCGCAGATTGCGACGCAATCTTTCTGGGCCATGGGGATGTGTTTACCCGGCTGCGCGCGCGAGCTGCCTTCGATGCGCGCACGCTTACACGCGTATTGCTGCCACGTCTTGGCCCCTTTCTATCTTACCTAGCAGCATGCTGCCTCTTCGGAGCTGCGGACGTCTCTGGGCTCCCTTTCACTCAACGTTTCATCTCGTGGCCTTTGGATACTCGTTCCCATTACACCTCCACCTTTCCTTTTGCCACAACGGCACCTTTCCTCTTTCTTCCCCATTTAAGGCGCATATATGCATCCTTCTGCCCATCCACGCGCGGTTTTGCGTTTCTCTGTGGTTTCAATCTCCCACCCCCCCTGCCAGGGCTACCCGCGTAGCCTTGAATCTGCAGTGGATGCCTCTGCGCATGTGCACGTCGCCATCGCCCGTATGCACATCCCCCCCGCGACGCGTCCGTGAAACCCGCGGAATCTCGCTACTCGGGTCTCTACCGACGCAGGGCGCGCGCGTGCGGCCCCTCTTCCTTTCCTTACCGACCGGCGTGCATCTCCCTGCGAGTCGCCGCCGCGTTCTCCTTATCTTACGGACGCTAAGACCGGCAAGTTTTGGCTATCATTGGTCCGTACCCACACCACCCTTTCCTCTGTGCCCGTGTCGGCTTGCAGCGGCGCGCGCATGTGCCTCGTCGCTACCGGACTATCGTACACCTGAACCGCGACACTTTCGGCTTGGCCCGGGCCCACCGATGCGCCCAAGAGGCGTCCCTCATGCCCTACTAGTACCGTCACCCGCTCTTTTGCTCCTCGGACCCCTGCACTTCTGCCCGCCCTACTGCTCGTCGACCGCCTTGTACCTTACTACCGCCCAACGCGCCGGATCCTCAGCGCACCGTGTTCCTCGACCTCCTGGAAACCAAGGGCTGCGAGGCCGGACGGCAAAATCCGAGACAACGAACCCTGGCTGGTCGCCCTTGCCAAACGCCGCTTGCGCACGTGGGAACTCCCGCTCGGCCTGGAACGCGGTGCTTCGTCCGCCAAGATTCCCCATCCGAGGTCGTAAAATAGACGCACAACGCCCTCTCCGCCCTCTTTGCCCGCGTCATCCGAGTCATCCCTAATTCTGAACCATGTCGCCACCGTCTTGGACGCTGTCGTGCTCACAGTCACGCCGGACCTTTACCCATGGACACCTGGCCTTTCTCGACTTGTGGCAGTGTTTTCCCGGGCCGCCGTCGCCTTCGAGTCGAGGAGCTTACCTTTCCTTGACCGGAACACAACCACATCTCGCACAGCACACAAAGCAAGAATATTCTCCTGCGCCATGAAGCCCCACCCTCCTTGAACAAGTCCCACGCGCAAACCCTTTGTCACGTTCACGCTCAATGACGGCGGTCATGATCCCTACCCATTCCGAGCTGTCATGAGGCACTTTGTTTTCAATATGCTGGTCGCCGTCGACACCCCCGCTTCCCCCCCCCCCCCCCCCCCCCCCCCCCCTTCGCCTTCAGTTCAGCTGCGTCGCTGCTAGTTTCTTTCAGGCCGTTACTCCGTATCTGCGGCTTGATCGAGCCTCTGCTCACGTCCCTCGCCTTGCGAGTCTACGAGCCGGACCAGATCGCAACCTTGGCTCTCCGCGTCTACAACTACTTCGTGCTTCACAGCGCGACGAGCCCTAGTCCTACCCTAACCTTACGATTGCTCTTACACCTTACTTTCTTACATCGTCTCTGTACGATCATACTTCTCATTCCAATCTTGCACCTTTTCCTCTACCTTCCGCTTTTTCCATCCCGACGCTCGACCTCTGTGTGGGGAAGCCGACGGCACGCCTGCGGCGCGTCGCCAACTGTAGTGAGCTCTTGCTCTGGGTTGGTAGAGTTGGCTCTGCGCCTTCGGCGCGCCCAGCCATCTCCCCCAGGAGGACTCTTCTTGCGCTCAGAGCCGCCCTCTCGCGCTCGCCTCCATTTTCCCTCGCGGCGGTGCGGAGCGTGACCTCAGTCGCCTCCCAGCAGCCCGCCGCAGGCAGAGCGAGCGGAGAGCCTTCGGCTCTTCCCCCCACACGCTATAATCTCAATCAACGTGATTGATTGGATATCGCGTGTTTCTCTCTCCTGACTCACACGGCTCGACAGAGCCTCCTTCACTTATTCCTAGTGATGGGCAGGGTTCGGTTCAGGAATCGGTTCGAACCTGAAACCGAACTGAACTGAACGCGAGGTTCAGGTTCAAGGTTCGGGAAATCCCCGAACCTGAAACCTGAAGTCCGGTTCGGAGTTCGGGCCTGGGCCATTATTCCCGAACGCGTTCGAACGTGTTCGAACGCCGAACCCCAGGGTAAATTTTTCCATTAATTCATGCCAAAAGGAGGGTTGAAGGGCATGAAAATCAACCACACTTTCGGTGTAGAAATCCAACTATGTGGTGACCTGATATCCCCACTCGTCTTTTAAAGCACATATGACACTTCCAACCCTACGCCACATCTCCCGTGATTACCTGGCCATACAGGGCTCGGCTACTCCCGCTGAACGTGCTTTTTCGAGCGGGAGCCTTACTGATACAAAGTGTCATAACAGGCTGAACCCCCACACTATTCGAAGCATTGCAATTGTTGAAAAGTGCTTATCGCAATGGCCATATCAGCGCAGCGGGGATCGCGGCCCAGCACATTGGCGCTCTTATTGCGGAGCTCGACGACGACTTTGGGTATGATGAACTTGTAGAGGACGGTTCAGAGGCCGCTTAAATTGTGTTTGATTGTCCCGAAAATACATGTATGGTGCCCCTAATATATGTTGGACTCGCAATTCGATATCGTCGCTCCGCCCGGCCATTATGAACTTCGGGGAAAAAAGGTTCGGTTCGGCGTTCGAACGCCGTTGAACCCCGAACCGAACGCCTCGAACCTGAACGCCAGGTTCAGGTTCGGGGTTCAACAAAGGCCTGAACCGAACGCCAGGTTCAGGTTCAGCGTTCGGGCAAAAGGGCCCGAACCTGAACCGAACCGAACTTTGCCATCACTACTTATTCCGAGATAAGTGCGACGCGAGGTACGAGCGGCTTGCACTTATCAGAGGATAAGTAAAGACAGGCAATACTGGGGATTTATTATAAAAGTAGTGGTAGTGTAGCGGTGGTCAATATTTAAACAATCGGGGTGGTTTACAGAGTGTTTATTATAAAACCTTAGAGGTGCTGTACCTTTTGGCCTAATCCGGGTGCCCTCCCTGCGGCGGCATCGTGCGCCTCCCGCCCCGTGCGCGTGGCTGTGCTCCCCGCTTCTGGATGCGCCCGCCCAAATTTTCGACCCCCCAGCGGCTTCTGCGCCGCCTGCAAAGCGGATAGCACTGCATCAGCATATGTAATAGTGCTGCTAGCACTCACATCTGCAGTGTGCAGACATCCTCTGCCCTCCTCCGTGCAGGGTTCACGTCGTGCTCACCATTCTTCTGGGGGCACGCTGCTCGCGCCCTGGTTTATGTGTGCTTACATAACACGGCAACAATCAGCTTGTACCTCAACCGGCAGCTCTCGGCTTTCTGGCCTGGCCTTTGATGATTTTGATCCCTGTGCGTTTGCTTCCGGGATTGATCCTTTGATCGCACCTGATCTGATCACCGCCGCCCGCCCACCCGCCCATTTCTCTCACCCGCCATCCCGCCCGCCCGCCCATTTCTCTTACCCATGCATGTTCTGCCTGCCCCCTTTGCGTTCCATTACATAACCATCAACTGTCTCATCCTGACTGATCCTGCCTGCACCCGCTCCGCCGGCTCTGCCCGCCCCCGGCTCTGCCCGCCTGTCCGCTTACTACTGCAGGCGCGACCACACTACCCCCCAGCCACAAAATTGTAGGGTACCCGCCATCCATTGGTCCGCGCCATTAATTCTGGGACCCCTTTTAATTCCTTACCCCTGTAATGCAAAACCTATTGACTTCGAATTCATACCTGAAATATGCTGTGAAGTCTTCCCTCGTAATGTAAAATCTATGGTTGCGCCTTATAAAAGACTGAAGTGGAGTTGGATGCGCTCAATTTGGCGAGCTCCGCATTGATCCGATCAATTGATATTCCCACGAATGAATCCACATTGTTGAAGGCAGGATTAACAAGATATTAACAACAGACTTGCTCGGAGCACCACATTTCAAAAACAAAGAAAAAAGAGGGGAGCACGAAAGGAAATGCAAAGTGAAAGAAAATATGCAAATGGTCTGTTTCGAACCCACGCACGGCGTTAAAGGACTGGCACATAACCCGAATGGGGCATAACCACTAGGCAACGGGAGCTTTGAAGAACCGCAACAGCCTGACTACTTCGTCTCGCCCGACCCTTCACCTCCACAATAAAAAAAAACAAAGACAAAAATTTTCCAAGTCCAAAAACACTAAGTCTACATGTCGTCCTACGATGTCACTATGTCGACTTCCGTTCTGCTACACACGCTTCTGCCTATACCGACATCGGGCCCCGTAAGACTCAAGTAGAAATGAATAAAGTCACCTTTTCGAGCAGGGCCTCCTTCGCCCTTGCTATTACCCTTCTTCAGCAGCTTCAGTAGCTTCTCGTCCTCTGCCGCCGCCGCATGATCTGCATTCGTCATCTTTATGCCGTTCGTCCCCGCCGACATCGCAACCTTTGCCGCCGGCTTCCGTACTCGCTTGGAGCCCTCCGGAAGTTCCCCCACAAGCCCATCCTCTTCGCGCCTTCGCTTACGCCCCGTGGTGACAAATGCGTCATGGGGACCATCAGGATTCTGTACCCGCTTGCGCACCTCCGCCGTGATGCGCTCCTGCTCCCCAGCGTCCTTCTCCAGCCCCTTCTCATACTCCCGGATCCGCTTCAGCTCCGCCCGAGGCACGGTCGCCGCTGGCGCGTCGAGCGGCAGATCGATGATGTTGCCATCGTCGTTGTAGGTCTGACGAAAGGCAAGTAGCGGTGCTGCGCCACGTCCGCGTCCACCACCTCCGCCACCCCTCCCTCGACCGCGGCCACTGCCCCTTCGACCGCGGCCACTGCCCCCTGTGTCTGCAGCATCGGAGCGCTTAGGTGGGAGCGGTGGATTACACATCGGGTGTGACTGCAGGAAATTCGTCGCCGTCATTCCAGGTGGGGGTGGGGGCGGAGGCGGCGGAGGCGGCGGAGGCAGAGGCGGAGGCGTAGGCGCAGGCGTCTTGGGAGGTACCGGGCGTGGAGTCGGGCGAGGCGCCACCAGTGGCATCACTGCCTTTGGCAATGCTGCCGGAGACGACGCCAGAGGTGTGGGTGCAGGTGTCTTGCGAGGTACCGGGCGTGGAGTTGGGCGAGGCACCGCTAGCGGCGTCACTGTCTTCGGCGATGCTGCCGGAGACGATGGTGGGGGCACTGGCCTGTAGATGAAGGGGGCTTGTCCTGCAAAAAGTGTCGCTGACATTGAGGGTACGATCCCCAGGAGGATGGGGGCTCAGTGGCAGTCGCTGCCCCTGCGGTCGGTGCAGCTGGTTACATAGACTCCGTCAGGCCTGCTTTGTGATTCACGATAGATTCCTTATTCACGTACCTGTGTTGTCCCGCCCTGCTTCCGCCACCGTCTCCACCCCCAGCAACACGGGGTCAATGTGGCCTTCGAGCCACCATTCCGAATTCGGATCCTCGCCGCCAGAGAAGTCCTTGTCGCCAGCCTTGTCGTTAGAGTCCACGTCATCCAGCTTGGGCTCGCGGTTGTCGTCAAAGGGGAGGAGAGACTCCAAGTCATGATCTGTTACAGGGGCGGCTTCAGGAGCGCTTTGAAGCTGTCTTCCTCTTCGTCTTTGCTGCCGACTTCTTGGATGCTGACACCTGCTTTTTGGCTTTCGTCTTGCTCGCAGGCTCGGCCGAGGGACCTGGGTCGTCTGTTGCATCGACTTTCGGCTTAATCGCCCGTGCTCTCCGCACATATCGCGCTTGAAAGCTGTCAGCTACGCACTGTGTAAGGAAAAAATAGACGCACGGAAGCATCTTCCTAAC
Organism: Mycena rosella; assembly: GCA_029378255.1. Lineage (NCBI taxonomy): Eukaryota > Fungi > Basidiomycota > Agaricomycetes > Agaricales > Mycenaceae > Mycena > Mycena rosella. The sequence goes on along the minus strand of JARKIE010000638.1, from coordinate 27,579 downwards.
CACTGTCCCGCACCCGCGACCACGCGGTCGTCCCAGTCAGCAATGGATTGCTGCAGCGATAAACCCGCGGGTGAGACCCCAGAGCAGTAACTGGATGAGAGGGAAGAATAGAAGGTAAGCCCACGCTGTCAGCTGACAGCAAACGCGCTCACGCTTTCGTTACAATCTTCCCTGCATGGTCGGGCATGGGTCCTCCAAATAAGCTCACACCAATGAAGCCCGTCATTCGCTCCAAGCCCGCATGAAACTCCGTCACAATAGCCTCTATCTGATTCACCCCACTGTCGCAATGTTAATACGGATCAAGCTCACGAATGCGCACACTCACAACTGCAATTCTTCTGGTGAACGCTCATGCGATTCCTTCGTTTTATCAACCCGTGCCTTTGCCTCCTGCGACAGGTAGATCTTCTTCACAGCAGCCTTCTCCTCTTCGTCCTCTGCGTCCAACATCGCCTGTGATACCTCTCGCCGCACTTTCATCGCATGCGACTTCGCCTTCTGACCCCGCTTCAGCGCAGCCTTATCCTTTAGCCTGGCCTCGCACGCCGCGCTTACAGCCTTCGCCTTGAAGCGGCCAGCAGGCTTCGCGGGCGCGTCAGCAGCACCGTCCACGGCGTCACGCTCCGCGATGTCTTCGCCGCTGTTGCTGTTGTCCTTGCTGCTACTGCCGCTGCTCTCCTTGCTGCTGCTACTGCTCCCGCTGCTGCTGCTGCTATCGTCGCTGCTGCTGAAGACGTGGATTGACAACTCTTCTTTCATGCGTGCGTCCACCTCCCGCTTGTGCCGCTGCTGGTAGATCTCCACTTTGTGGTACTTCGGAGTGTTCTTGATCATAGTCTTGAAAAGCTCGGCTGCCATGTCTCCAGCCGTGCCATGGATACCGTCCGCCGACCTCTTCACCGCCTGGTTCCTGTTGTTAAACCAGGCGTGCAGCTGCTGAAAATCCACTACGCGTGAGTTCAACAGATTATGTGTTATAACAATGCTCTTACCTTTTTACGTGCTTTTATCGCTGTGCCCAGCGTGATTTGGTCCTCCAAAGACATCGTGGCCTCGCCATTAGGGTCGTCGGGGCCAGGCTGCACCAACTCGATCCGCAGGAAGTCCTCCTCGGGCCAACTCTTGAACCACGCAAGCTCCATCTTCGTCCAAAACTTGGACAGTTTTTTGCGGCGCCGCTCGTCATCGAATTCGTCATACAAGCTCTCCAAAAATGCAGTTTGCTCGTGAGTCATTTTCGTTGGCGCTCCGCGTTTAGATTTTGATGCCATTTTGCAGTATGTAGCAGTTTCCCAGGAAGAAAGTCAAGAACAAATTATCAGGGGAGGGAAAACGGTCAGGAACAAATCCGGAGTTAATACACTTGGTCGCGTTTCATTTTTCCCACCCAAACTCTCCTCGTTCTACTTGTTATTCGTGCTGAACTTCTGTCCCAAATTCCCTCCCAAAACGGTTCTTCCTCCATCCGGGACCCCGATCGTCACAAAAACTAGATAACACGCCTCCGGGCTCCGCATGATACAAGGTGCGCCTGATGTTCCATGAGACTTGTCTGATTTCGCGTGATTGCTCATAAACTTCGCTGCAGGGCCCCACCTTTTTCTATCCCGTTCCCTCTCCCACCTCCCTATGGCCAACATGTCGACCACTGCCCCCAACCCTGCCACCACAGAGCTGGAGGCGCTGATCGCTCTCGTGGGCCGCCTTTCGGTTGCTGCTACTGAAGCTACTCGCCTCGCCGCTGACGCCCAAGGTAATCTCCCTATTAATTCCTGTTTATCTGTGCTTATTGATTACACACAGAGAAACTTCCTGCGTTGCTGACTGCCTCCATCGAGGCCACTCGCCTCGCCATCGAGGTGGATTGTAAGTCTTTCGTTGTGTTTTATTCTATGTATGTTATGTACTGATCGATTCTCCTTCCTCAGCGAAACTGCCTATGGTATTGGCTCTGCACTCCGCTGCGGCCACCACCTGGATCCGTGCCGTCCCCAAGACCCCCACCATGATAGAGCAGGAGTTCCCAGAGGGCTCAGGCAAGACATGGTATGTCGTCATCAGAGGTTGTGAGCCAGGTTTCTATCGCACATAGTACGTTTCGTTATCTCTCTTATTCCCTTGACCCTTTCTAACAAATTTATTAGGGAGAGGCCAATGTTCAAACCGATGGTGTCCCGAATCAGTTCCGGCAGAAGAAGACGAGCCGTCGCGAGGCCATCCTGTTCTACCGAGACAACTATGCCGCCTCCGTCAACGCCACGCGCGCCGCCACGATCTGCCCCCCCGAGACCTCGACCGCAGCGGCGAACATTGTTCTGGGCGTTCAGAAATGGGTGGAGGTGCTGGCGGGAACCGTCGTGTAGTCTATCCTGTCGTCGTTACAATCGCAATCGTAATCGCAATCACAATCCCCATCCATCTTTTATTTCACCGGTTTTCCCGGTGGTACCGCAAGTGACGTCGAGCGGGTGATCCTATTTGCTAGAAGCACACGATGAACTTTGATGTGTGATTACAAAAACTCAAGGATTCACAGAAGCGGCAACATTTAATTGGTCGCAGACACAAGACACTAGTATTCAGTTCACTAGCCCCTGTCCGCAGCTGCCCATAGTCTCTTGTAGAAGCTAGGGATTCTGACTTCCAGCTCCTCCGCCGGCGGACTGCTGCTTGGCGGTGTACACATCCGAAGTGCTTGCGGGCGCCGATCCCTGTATATTGGTCAGAGATCAGCAGCATATAAACACATGGGCACGGCACACCTTTGCTGAGAGCTCTTATGATGGACCGACCGACGGGTAGCGTCAACCCTAAAAAATCAAACACCGTACGGCTGATCTTTCAAGAATGCTCTCACTGATCTTGTGGGCCCTCTCTCTCATCCCGGCCATCGTTCTCCGACTCGTCCTCATTCATTCGCTCTCCACGCGCGATCGGTCTGCGAACATATGCCCTGTTGTAGCAGTAATTAACACACATGAATATGAGAGAAAAAATTGCCTACTGCCAGTCATCGTCCAATCTCCTCCTCAAATGGTCCAAGTCCAAGATAGGTCTGAGGAGTTAGATAATTGAATGTAACCACATTGTGCTGCGCCCAGATAAATTTGACCCTACTCACCTGGACTCGGATCGTTGCAAATCAGACTCCTGCTCCGAGGAGGGCGGCAGTGGCGAGGTGAGACGTGCTGCGATCCGTGCCCGCCTCTTCTGTCTCAACATGTCGGCGAGGGCTCGTGCAGCATCCAGTTCACCCTGCTCGATCCCCGCAGCCCCTTTATGAGATCTACGGGGCTGGCACGCCTTCAACGCCTTTGCGGCAGCACTTGAAATAATGTCGGACCGCCGAATTAATATCCAACCAGTGGCAAGCTACGCACTGTTTCTCCGCCATCTCCTTGCATCGTTTGTCACGAATTGTGGCCGCACTGCCCCATTCACAAGTGCCAGTCTCAGAAAAAATGATAGAGAGAGACAGCAGGACTTCTTAGTATATGATTTCTTCACTATCTCTCGTCGACGCTGAAGGTATTCCGCACTTCGGACACTGTTTGGGCAGTTAGTTTGTTGTTACTAAGTCTCTAGTAATTTACCGTGGACTAGCATCCTCGCGCTCGCCTATCTCTTGTTTTGAGGTTGTTCGTCGTTTGCCCATAGGAGCAGGAGGCAAGAGGTTCGGCTGTTGTCGGCTGTTTAATGATCTGCCAACTCAAACACCGCAGCGACTCGATTCAAAAACCCTGGGCCCTACATCTATTCATCAGCTATGGTGTATTCCAGGTAACCATCTTGAACTATAGACTGCTGAGAAAAAAAAATTGAATGGTACTTTAAAAGTCAAGTCAGGCATATATTATTCCCCAGACCAGTATATGCACAGATCTCAGCTGTCGGCGCAACTTGTGAACCTCCCTTCTTTTTTTTGGCCACTTAAATTCAATATGGTAGACATGCTATAATGTACGTAGGATCCATCCAAAAACACCGGAAATTCCCTCTACATACTGTTATATTGGGCTGCCGGTGCTGCTGTTTACTATCATTTTTTTTGTAAAGGTAGTAATGTTGGCATAATATGAGGGGCAACATATTTTAAACACTTTCTGTCTCCTCAGATCTGTGAATAACATGTTATTGCCTTGGTACGTCACGCTTTTTTGATGTTCTTGACCGTTCAAGACGCGTGTGTCACGCATGTGACTCCCATCACCAGCTGGCAATTTTCGACTCTTGTCCACAAACACTCATCATCTACAACCAGGTATGCATTATTTTGCCCCCCCACTCCCCACACACTTTCTCCGCCTCATTTAGGGCCTGTCCGGGCCACCTGCTGACTCCGACCATCGGGACTATGGGTGGTTTCGATCGGTGCCACCCGATGTGCCACCATACCCATCGCTCATCTCAGACGAACGCTGAGCCCGACCATGGGCTCTATGTTTGCTCTGGGGTGTTGCAATCACTTTCCCCTGCCTCCCTTCTTCTCTGTGTACCTAGATTACTGGCACTCCCCATTTTTCTTTACAGATTTGCCATGCCACGCCGTACTCGGCAGGGAACTCAATTTTCCCCTTTCGAGGGCTTCCTAGACGGCACCGACTTGAATCATTCTCCGTACAGAGTCATTCACAGCCCTGTCGACCTTCAAGAACTGCTTGCCGCCGCCCAGGCAGCCTCCGATGCTCGCACCGAGCTCCCCGACAACGCGGAGGACGAGAGCGACTGGGAGGACGTTGAGTCTCGCGCCCCTTCTCCCATTTCGCGCTCCCCGTCTCCTGAAGAGTCCTCGCTGCCCACCCCGCCGATCCCCGGCACCCCTGCCACCACTGTCGCTGATGACGAGGACCTACCTGAGCGCGACATGCCCGCCTTGCTCCCGTCAGCGGACCAGCGACATGCTGCGCGGCAGAAGCTGTACCAGCTTCAGCGTCGCCAGGCGAAGCAGCAGGCGCAGGCCGCGTCTCCATTTACGCGTGCCCCCCATCCTAAAGCGCTACCCACCCATCGCATTCTCCCTGCTCACAAACTCTCTCAATTCGATGCTGCAGCCCTCAAATCGTCGGGCGGGGGGCTTGGATAGGGTGTAATCCCTCGCCTTCGGGCCCCAAGAAGAAGAAAACGAAGGGCAAATGCCAGACTAATTGTTTCAAGACTTTGCGCCTTTGCGAGTTGCAGGAATTGATGGAAATGGGCTATCCCTATATTGTGTGGGACGGACTGTGCGTCTTTCGTTAACTATTCAGTTATTTCTCTGACGATCTTTCCAGGAGCCCCCTCCTCATTGTCGACCGTTAGGGGCGCATCATCGCAGCGTTCATCTGGATGCCTGAGGACCCCGAATAGTCCACCGGCATGGCTGAGGCGATCAAAGCCATCACCAAGGTGAGGGAACAGGGGCTTCGAACGGAGGCTTTTGCCATCGCTGATCGGTGTCATCGCCGCGGCAACTTTTTTACATTGGCCGGAGGAATTTCGTATGGCGGTGGCCAAAAGGTCGCTTCGTAATAACATTTTGTGTTCGAAACTATCAAATTGATATGTCATTCTTCATTAAGCGTCCTGGAATGCTCGTCCTGCCTCCCCGCCAACGTCGCCTCCTGAACGAGCTGTTAAATAATAAATATATTCGCCGCATATGTGGTTTCCAGTCCAGTGCGTGACCACTGCCCGCTTCCTGTTTTCGACACTGATGGCAAACCCGAAGGTGGGTTTCGTACATTCGGTCCCAAAATGTTCAAGGAATATGTCCTAACTCTGAAAGCCCTCTTCGACCACTTTCCTGCCTTAGAGCACAACTTCACAAACTCCATTTTCCCTGTCGTCACATTTAATCTTGGCCCCGATTCCGTAACCTTTTCACATCTGGATTTCCACAATAACCCGCTAGGATGGTGCGGCATCACCAATGGCGGCGACTTCAACCCCAAGAAGAGCGCGCAGCTGTTCATGGAGCAGCTGAAGCTCGTGATCGAGTTTCCGTCGGGTGCAACCACTTTGATCCCATCAGCCGTGATTACGCACGGCAATACACCTCTCGCAGCCGGTGAAACGAGGTGCGCCATCACCCAGTACGCGGCCGGCAGCCTGTTTCGCTATGTGAAGTACGGATTCAAGACCACGGAACAGCTCCTAGCGCAGCCGGGTGGACGCGACCTCAAAGCGATGTTCGATGGAGCCCCGGGCAAACGTGCACGAGAGGGCTTACAGTTATTTTCGAAGGTGGACGAGCTTGCAGCGGACCATAAGGCCGCATTCAATTCAAAATGATGTACCGTAGAATACCGAAGCAATAATTCGAATATTATTCAACGAGAAGTGTGCGATCTAAGGTCTACGGCGAATGAAAACATCCTGCGCCTGGGACATGTAAACCATCGAACCATCTCCATTGTCTGCGACGAGGTAAATTTCCTCACTACAATCAGTATGATAAGTATGCATCAAAGGAATATGAGAGCACTCACCCAAGCTGCAGGTAGGAGAAGCCATGTGGCGCGGGCCCAATCTCCACCGTCTCCGTGGTCTTGATGACATCTTGAAGCTGAGCCATAACGCGACGCATCGCGGCAGCGTGTGGCTCCGGAACAGGACGCTGGGCATATTTCAATGCCTTCGATGCGCGCTCTTCCTCGCGGGCTCGAGCATCAATCTCCCCGAGGCTGATGGCGATCATGCAGAAGGCGTCTATGCGACGTACATCGAACTTGCGTCGGGGGCAGTAGTCGAGGCCCAACTCGGCATTGTATTCCTCCTCGCTGGACATTTCGTCTTCGGCGCAAGGGGCAAGCACGGCTTCGAGAGGGTCCACGCGGTCGAGTTGATACTTCTCCAGCATTGCGGCTGCCAGGCGTAGTGTCTCCGAGTCCTCATCCCTGAATACATCAATTGTATCTGGGCTGTTGTCGGCAAAATGAGCGACATACCTCCAAGCATGGAACAAAGTGTAATCCACAGCGACTTGGCTAGGTGTATCGCCTGTGCAATGGTGAGCGGATAAGAGGCATACCGCTCGCCCTTTTGCAAACACGCTATTCCATTGGGGCGGGGATGCGTGTGTTGAGAGGCAAGGACAGCTCCTGTGAGTGGCTGTCGAGGCGGTCCCCGTCTCCGCAGGGTGTCGCGCAGACGCTGCAGTTCATCTTGACTCATAAATGATTGAAAAAATAACAGGCAAAGTTTGAGCTTACTGACACGTCGCTGGCGCATGTCGTGGACCCTGCGCCTCAAGTCTACAGGGCCGGCGGTGGGGGCAAATCCTGATGCGAGGTGGTCCATGGCGAGCGAGTGCTGGGCAGGATTGCCCATATCAAGAGGAGGCATACTCAATCACGCGGGATTTCTAGGAAAAAGTATTTAAGTTACGACCTGGAGTAATGCAGATTTAAAACCCCCACCTCCGAACCAGCATGTGCAATTCCCAAGGCAACAACCGCGCGTTCCAATATCAGCTGTGAGTATTATTCTTTTGAGTCCCTCTCACCTTTGTCTCATGGCAAGCAAGGTTTATCACGCTCGATGCCAACTTTAAATTGAAAAATGTTCACGGCGAGGGCGTGGAACATGGGTGGGCCATGCTCGGGCAGAGCGCGCAGTCAGGGGGGAAGGATAGGGAGACTCCGGAGCGCGCATGGGCAAACCCCTTGGCCGGAAGTGCCAAGGAGATGGGGCCTGGCATGTGCCAAGTGATGATCGATGATGGTGCGCCAATCTGGAAGAAGGCAAGGGAGGAGTAAAGCAGATCATCACGTACCTTAAATGCTTACGAACTCCGCTAAATTGTGGCTCCTCAATCAACAATCCTCCACATAAAAATGGCGCCTCCCGATGAGTCAACCTGTGTAATTCCCCAGTCAGTTGAACTGAGCTTGAGGTGGGTAATTAAATTCCCTTCCAACCCACTCTCAGCTAATTTATGCAGACTGGCAGAAGAACCGGAGCTTACAGTATTATGGACAACTTTGATCGTTCTCGCGAGATCGTCACATACTTTCGAGAGCGTCTTCAGCGCGAGGCCCACAGGAGACACCCGGCCACCGTGAGCGAACAGGCATGAATGCGAAGCATCATTGGCTTCTATGGTTCAGGCTTGGAGCCGATCTTGTGCCAGTGAGTCGGGCGTCAGTCGAGAAATATTTCGGCTAACCTTGAAACAGGCACGGGGCCTCATACACCTGTTGCATTGCCCAGGGGTGTTATTACGGTCGCAGGTTTTGATCGATTTAGCCTAAACAGATGCGAGTCCCATTAGCAATACAATAGAAGTCGTGCTGTAAGCTTCCGAGATCATTTTTCGCAACATCATGAATGGAGAGGATAAAGAGTTCCCTGTGTCGCAGAGCATAGAAGAAATTGAACACCTGGCTAGAGTAGATTGTTTCGGTCTCAACTGCTCAACTATGTGGAAAGACTAACCGGACGTCCCCAGTATCGAGCCTTCCTGCGATAATACAGGCAGTTACTAACACTGAGTTATTTGCACGCAGGCTTGGAAAAGGAGGTCGTGCGGAATCGAGACATGATGATCATGACGCAATAATCAAGAGTTTGGCTTTGTAGTAATTTGACCATGGAGTGAAACAAATTGCTGGGGAATTCTGAAATATATAGATTGAAAGTATGTGAGGACTATATGGGAAACATCTTTGAGGATGCCGCTGATCTGGAGTCCGAACGTGAGAGTCGCTTGACAGGACGTGTCAGTCCGGATTGGGTTGGGCCGAATCGAGTTCGGCCGAGATGACTGTGGGACCTGCAGCTGATGCGATGATGCGATGATGCGATCAGCACTTGGATCTGGCGCGTGCCGCGTACCACCAGCCCTTGAGCTCCCCTCTCCAACTTAGCTTATTTAATTTATCGGACCCATTCTGCCTCAACAGCCACAGACTCTCGATGGCTCGGAAGAAACCCACCAACGTCACGACGACATTTTTCTCGGACTCGGAGGATGAGGATGATGAAGTGCCGGTCGCGACTGTAAATCCAATGCGACACGACAACACGGTCCGAGCTCAAGGAAAAATAATTCGTTCGAGCACCTACGTCGGGTGTTGGGATCCCTGTTAAACGGCAATGGCAACCGGACGTGCTGGTCCTTGATATGCTGCCAGAGGAGCCGCCGGAGAAATTTGCGCCTCCCGACGGGTTTGTGTTCGATGATGGGCACCCGCTGGACAGCGGTCCCAGAGAAGCTCGAGATTCAGTATGTCTTCTTTGTTTTTCTTTTTTTGCCATCTTGCTAAAGAAGATTCAGGATCGGCCACTTGCTGGCTGGGCTGCGGAGGACTTGGAAGACTTCCTGGATGCAATCTTAGCTGGCGAAGGCCGGGGAGACTATCACAAGCAGACAAGATGCTCGGAATGCTGTGTCCGGGGCATTCAGGAGCATTGTTGTGACGAATGCTTCCCGTCCGCACTGTTTTGCATGGGGTGTATGGTGCGCTTGCACCGGGACAACCCGTTTCATATTGTCAGGGTAAGTCTGCTGCTTTGTGGGGAGATTCACAGATTACTGACGATAACGATAGACATGGTCCCCTAAGGGATTTAAACGAACCGATCTGCGTACGCTGGGGCTGCGAGTCCAGCTGGGCCACCTTCGGGGGAGGTCTGCCCAGGCATCTTAGCCCGAACAGAGGAAGAGAAAGCGGCCGCTGCCCTGGATAGCTTCTGTATTGTGGACCGCAATTCAATCCACGAGGTGGGCATTGACTTTTGCATTTGCGGTGCGGAGACCAGTTGCGCAGATCAGCTCCTCCGCGCTCGTTTATACCCAGCGACAACGACGAGGCCCCGCTCGGCCGCGACCTTCCGGGTGCTGCGCAAGTTTCACAAGCTATCGTTCAAGTCCAAATGCTCAGCATACGAATTCTACAACATGCTGGTGAGGGAGACGAACAACACCGGGACCTATGAGCCTCGTGTATGTTGTTCTTGCCTTACCATATATTTTCCGCTGCTTATTATCGATGCAGGATTGATATAGTGCGTTGCTGCGCATGACGAGGGAGTGGAGGCATCTCATCATGCTGAAACGTTCGGGGCGCGGCCACATGACGGAAGGCGCAAGGGACATCCCCCGCAGGTGCATGTGCGCTGCTTTGCCTGGCATGCCCACAGCCGAGGAAGAACTTGGAGATCGGGGGCGTGTGGAAAACGGTGGAGCTGGGGAAGCGCTTCCTCTATGCGCTGTTCCTGGCGATCGACGCCAACTTCCGGATGAAGCGCAAGCAGGTGTCATCCGAGGAAGCCGACCCGGGGCTCAGCAACGGCTCCGCATTCTTTGGGGAGGTCAAAGCGTACATGACGCATGTGGGGGAGCATTGGAACGACGAGCAGGAGGTATGTTTTGATCGATGCTTTCCCTTTCGCTAGCTGACATCTACATAGAAGAGCACATGTGTTCGCACAATGCGGTTGATCTGCCTGACCGAGAGGCAAGAGGAACGGCATCATCGGGGATTGGGACGGTGGACTGTGTGCGGCATAACATGAAGCGACCGAATGGTGTGGGCGATCTTCAGAAGGGGGAAAAGTATGTGTTTTTTCGCAGCTATTTCACGTATATTTACTGACAAGCATTATCAGGTACATCAATATGGATTACATGTTATGGCTCAGCATGGTGGGCTACGACGACCTCATTATGATCATGGTGTCCTACGATATTGTGTGCCAGTGGCACAAGAATCTATGGTGTCATTTGCTGAACTACGGCCCGATGCTGCAGAACCGTGGCGACGACCGCTATTGGGTGTGGCTAGTCCCGAAATTCCACCTGCCGGTGCACATAGAAGCATGCAACATCTTATATTCCTTCGACCTCACTCCGTTTGTTGGCATGACGGACGGGGAGGCGCCAGAGCGTGGCTGGGCGAATGCGAACCCCCTGGCCGCGAGCACCAAGGAGATGGGGCCCGGCGCACGTCGAGATATCTTCGATGACCATTTCAATGATTGGAACCACAAGAAGATCATCGCGTTTGGGCGAGTGATGCTGGATCGGATAAAGAAGGCAGTGAATCAGATGGTTGAGACGGTGCAGGTGCTGCACGAGTCGGAGGCATCACTGCCAGTGGAGACGCTGGAGCCGTGGAAGAAGGCGATGGAGCTGTGGGAGCTCGACCCCAAGAACCCGAATACCTTCAACGTCGCGGAGAAGCACCAGAGCCTGCAGGTCGTCTGGGGAAGGATTGCCAAGGAGGTTGAGAAGGCGGTTGAGGGTGATGCATCGGAGGATGTCAGGGGCGAGCTCCACGCCTACGAGATGATCTCGTAGGGGATGCAGCTGGAGGAGCAGCAACGTGCACTGGCAGCGGACATGGCAGCCCTGAAGCGCCATGCGACGGCCGGGCAGAAGACGACGATGCTGGAGCGAGGGAACAAGCTCCGCAGGAAGATCGCGAATTGGATCAATACCCAGACATTGTTTCAGCCCACCATCGCGACGTTGCGAGCCACCAAGGCCCAAGAGCTCGCGAAGATCGAGAAGTCGCAGCCTACAGCTGGGATCCCGGTGTACGCCTTGCAATTGTGGCTGCCGTCGCGGCAGGCGAGGCTGCCAGGCTCCGAGCAGATGCTCAAGATGAGCCACACCCACTACGAGTTTGACTTGCGGGAGGCGCAGGGGCACGAGGCGTTGGAGGAGATGCGGCGGATCATCCTCGTGCGCACATATCACTATAAGGCGAAGCCGCGCGACACCTCCGGGGTGGCTGGGAGGACGAGAGCCATGTCAGCCATCCAGGTACTCGACGAACGGATCAGGCGCCAGGCCGACGAGTACCGGGCGGCGCGTACAGCGCTGCTTAGTCTGGGTCCCCGGCTGAAGGAGACGAAGTGGATGCTTGTCTTGAAGGAGCTGGCCAGCGATGACATCCGTGGGATGCCGCACGCGCTGTTCCATGACCCGGAGCGGAAGAAGAAGAAGAGGAAGATCTCGACGGCGGCGGTGCCCCCGCCGCCGAAGCAGATGTCGTGGATCTGGCGGACAGGCTTGAACACGTTGATGGCGCAGGCATCGTCCAGCGAGGAGGCAGCGATGAAGGCGACGCATGAGGGTCTGCGGGTGGAATGGGCGAAGACACACGCGAAGTCACAGCGCTGGGAGGAGGAGGTGGAGCTGTTGGCAGAAGAGATGCGGTGTATTCTGGTATTCCTGGAGTGGAAGGCGGGCTGGTGGAGGACGCTGAAGAATGGACGACCAGAGGAGACTGACGAGGTACTTCGAGAGGGCATTGAGGCCTACGCGCAGCGTCAGGCGGCCGTCCAGGACAATATGAGAGCGAGCTTCCAGACTCATTGGCAGGATGTACCAGCGTGGATTGAGATGGGCCGCCAGGGGATCGCTGCCATTCGATCGGACGAAGAGGAGCAGGCGGAGTGGGACGGCTCGGAGGAGGGCGAGGAGACGGAGGGCGAGGAGGATGACCCCATCCCTGAGTGGCCTCGTAACCCCATTGCTGTCGCGGCTTCCTTGGTGGAAGGGTCGCTGTTACCAAGTGCATAGTATTCATTCCGGTCTACATCATTGATTCATTGTACCTACCGAGATGTCGAGTCCAAATTGGGTGAATTCCGGGTCGTAGACAAGCACAGGTATATTTCTGATCATCGTAGGCAACAGCCAGGAGCACTTGATCGCTGTGTGATCGCTGCGAGACCGAATAGGGGTCGTGCGAATTGAGAGGCATCATGCCGAAGTGGTGCTATCACTGGCGTGGTGTCCGCGATTGTGCCGAGGAGCGACGAAGGTGGTGGCAAACATATCAACACCTTTGATCGCTGTGCACGACGACGGCAAGGCCTTGATCGCAGGGCTATATAGCGGGCTCGACATAGGAAGGGTAGGTGGAGAGTCTCAGGTGACCTCTAAGGTATTATAATAAACCTCCCAGTAAACCACCCTGATTATTTGAATAAAAGCTATCGGTGATGTACCCGATTTATTATAGAATACGCCCAGCGGCTGGTGGTAAAGAAAAAGCAGATCGGGGAAAGTGGGACGCGACCGTGATGGTCACTACTTTCTCGCTCTGTCGCATACCACGACGCGATTCGCGATTTCTTTCGCCCACCCACCGTGTCCCTCTTTCTTTTCTTTCCATTTCATTTCATCACACTTCCCAGTGTTTGGTAGAGTTGGCTCCGCGCCTTCGGCGCGTCCAGCCGTCTCCTCCGGGAGGACTCTTCTTGCGCTCAGAGCCGCCCTCTCCTCCATTTTCCCTTGCGGCGGTGCGGAGCGCGACCTCAGTCGCCTCCCAGCAGCCCGCCGCAGGCAGAGCGAGCGGAGAGCCTTTGGCTCTTCCCCCCACACGCTATATCTCAATCAACGTGATTGATTGGATATCGCGTGTTTCTCTCTCCTGACTCACACGGCTCGACAGAGCCTCCTTCACTTATCCATAGACCCAGGAGAGCAATCCTATGTGACGCAGGCAGCACACCCCACGTAATATAGACTTGATCGCCACCGGGAACGACCGGACCAGTTCTGGCAGGGGGAGTTTTACAGAACCACAGAAGAGAAACCTGCGTCGGACTCGGTGGCGGCGGGGCCGGGTGGCCTCGACCCTCAACTGTCAATACACGACACGATGAGAGCACGCGAAAGAGTTTGGATACGCGGCAAAGGGCAGCTGGGTCCGCCCGTGATGCAGCCTGGAATATCTCGATGATATTTTCGTTGGAAAGCCTTTGAAAGACAACTGAGAGATGGCCTTGTAGCGACGCGTGCGCCAGGCAAGTGGATTTTCGAGTCAAAAGGATCACAAGCTGAGTTTGAATTCTTTGATCAAACTCCTGTTTGACCAGACCGTCCACCATGGTCTTGACTCGTCGGGCACACAAAGCAATATCACGATGGCTCCCCAATGAGATCATCACAGAGATAGTGCAGCTTACCCCCCAGTCGGACCAAGTTTCCCTCTCCCGCGTTTCCACGCTGTTTCGTGACCTCTGTCTCCCCATTTTGTACCGTGTTGTGCGCCTTAACTCGCTCGCCTCTGTCGAGGCTTTTTGCGCCGCGGTCCTCTCAAATAATTCTCTTGCAGAATTGGTCCGGTCGTACACAGTGGTAGATTTCTTCGGGGTCCAATCCCCTTCCTTGGTGGGCCTTGTCCGACTGGAGGATTTGTCCCTCCACCACTCGCTCGCGGACACGGATCTTCGAGACTTGCTGGGCTTGATATTTCCCCATCTAGTCCGGTGCAGGTTGCGTACCGCGACACTGGAGTCGGGCCCAAGATACGCCTACCCATCCGCAGAGAAACAAGACGCCCTCATGTCCTTTCTCCTTCGCCATCCAGCGTTGGAAAATCTCCATATCGAGGACCCCTACCACAAGGAAGTCTGGTCCTCGCAGTCGGCTCGAATTCCGCTCCTCCACCTCCAGCGGCTTCGGTGCCCCGCCAGAATAGTCCCTTCTATCGACACCACCAATTTACGACGGGCGAGGCTATGTTGGAATACCGGTATTTTTGGTCCTCTCGGACCCACCCAAGTCGAAAACATTGTCGTTTCGCTCCGGTCGATGGCCCACTCCGACATCCCTTTGGTTGTTCCAACGATCACTGCGATTCTTGCTTGCCCGCGGTTGTGGACTCGCTCTCGAGGAATATGCCCGCCACGAGGACGCTCCTGCTACATGTGTCTTACGAACTTAACCAAGTGCGTTGTTTTTCCCGAATGTCTTTGGGCCGCACCGATTAACTCGTGGTGGCCCGCAGGAACCATTCGGACATCTCAAAAATTGCCTGCTCCGCTTCACGGCCCTCGCATTTCTTTCGCTTGAATACAGGAGCATATGGCCCAGTACCCTTATTTTGACGAGAAACAAGTAATCAACAGTCTGAGCACTGTGTGTCCGACATTGGAGGCATGCCGCTTGCACCGTGAGTGATCCTCGAAACTATATAGATTGATTCTGACATTTTAAAGATCGTGCGTGGAGGAAAACCACTGGGAGATGGGGGGAGCATCCAGTGGAGAAGTTTGAAGTGTTGGCTGGTCTGTCGTGGACGGAGCTTTGATTGAGATTTCGTGTGTTCCTAGTGGACAAGCCAGTGTTACAAGCCGTCGCTCCCGTTTACGATCAAAATGTTTGCTGAATTCGAGAGCTCTTCGAATACAATTGAACAAAAGGCCAAGGCCCGAAATTGGCGAGGAATTAGAACCCTGTATACTCCGGAACCGAGATTGTTCAACCCAGGGTGAATTGCAACTGGGATTCTATGCAAAAACGAGCCAAACACTAATCACTGTGGTAACTTGGACATTGCAATCGGAACCAGGGCGTGAAGTCTAGAAGCCTAATTTATCCATAGATTATGACATACGTATAGGTATCGGGACAGTAAACCTATATAATCTCGAACCTAAAGGAATGGAAGGAATGGAAAGAATGTAGTAGTAGCTTAGAGCTATGTGGATCTGTATTGCTGGATCGCCGCCTCGACCTTCGTGGGGTCGATGTCGGGTCCGTGGGCGCCTTCCCAGAGCCGGAGCTGGGACTCGAGACGGCGAGGTTCTTTCAGATTGATACTCAGGGGCAGGAGCTCGGTGCAGTCCGTGAAGGTGTTCTTGTCGATGCCGAGCAGGCTCATCTTCTCGTGGGTGGCGGAGTCCCTGGATGCAATCAGAGGTTAGGGAAAAAAATTAAAATGGACGAGGGAGGTGCGCACCAGTCATCCTGGTTGCCGAGGTTCAATCTGAAGGTGCATGGGGCGGCACTGGCGCTCTGGGTCTCCGAGTCTACCCACATGTAAGCCTCGCTTGACAACAAAAAAAGTCGAAGAGGCTCACAGAAACGAACGTCCCAGACATCAACGGTGCTGTCAAACGACACGTTCACAGCGGCGGGGCTGACGAAGCGCTGCTTGCCGGTGGAGTGCGCGCCGATAAGCGTCATGAGCTTGCGGATGGTGAAGCCCATGTTGGCGAAGCAGTCGGTCAGGACCTTGACCCGGCTGTTAGGGTTCGGGAGCAGGCCGTCCGGCACGGGGTTCAGCGGCAGCTTGCGGCCTATGGAGGTGTTGATCACCGGGCCACCAGGGCAGGCGAGCTGTCGGGTGGAATTCAATGAGGAGAATGGTTAATTGTGGATGAAGGGACGTACGACATCGAGGGTTCCAGCAAGCCAGGAACGCGAAGTCAATAAATGGACGGAATATTGATGTTAGTAGATCCACGCACATCACTTCTTTGCACATGAAGAACGTCGCTGGGGGACACGTTGAACTTGGCAGGGAGGCCCTGGAGCGCGCCAACGATGGCCTGCCAGCCGTTGTTTTCGGAGCGCTTCACCTCATCGGGGTCGGTTAACAGGGAGCCATCCGCTGCGCTGTTTGGCTTGTTCTTCGTCTGCAGCGCGAGCGAAAAGGGGCCTGTGTATTTTTGGTTGGTTGGTTGAATATTCCGAAATTAAAATCATTCAAACATACCCGCATCGTAGACTCGTAACCAGTCTGCCTACGGAGTGCAACAAATGTGGCGAGCACTGTTGCCATAGGCAGACTGGTACCATTCAGAGCTGTCAATTGAGACGAGCCTGAGTTTGAATTTTTTGGGCGGTGCCGATCACAGCATCACGGTGGCTGAGCCTTGCCATCAATTTTGATGCAACTTTGAGTCTTATGTACAGGCTGCTCAGATACCTACCAATAATTCTGAGGAGACATGATTTAGGTAAAGAAGAATTGCCACCTTCCATCTCTTTGCATTTTGTGTAATTGAGCCCAGGGCGGATGGCATCAAATCCCGCCCATGCCTTTTGTTTGGTCCGAATAGTACCAGTCTGCCTACGGCAAAGTGCTTGCCATATTTTTGCCAGTTGTAGGCAGACTGGTTACGAGTCTACCCGCATCGTGGAACGCCAGGTGCACGGAGGCACGTGCAAGGTCGTTGCAGCAGCCTGGAGGGTTCGATCAGTCTTCACATAGTCGAAAAAATTTCGTGTGCACCGTGGTAGATGCCCCCCATGATCGTGTCGCGCACGGCGTACTGTATTTTTTTTCATCATTGGTATTTTGTCACGCATCACCACCCTCTGGTCGAACACATTTTGTGTCATGTTGCCTTGGAAATTACCAAAAATTGTGTTTGTGACACGCGAAATCAAAAAATTTTGTTTCCGGTGGTCAAAAATTTTGTATGCACCACGCAAAATTTCGGCCACGGTCGAATGGTTGAATCGGTAATTTCGGTCATGCATCACCCCCCTGGTCGGATTGAATGAGAAAATACAGTAGTACGGCTTGCACATCGGGGGCTGCTGCCCTACATGTGCGTATATTGTTCGGAAAGGACTTCGAATGTGCCGTCAGAAGACA
Source organism: Mycena rosella (assembly GCA_029378255.1). Taxonomy (NCBI): domain Eukaryota; kingdom Fungi; phylum Basidiomycota; class Agaricomycetes; order Agaricales; family Mycenaceae; genus Mycena; species Mycena rosella. The sequence goes on along the minus strand of JARKIE010000638.1, from coordinate 10,246 downwards.
GGGCCCTGAGTTTAACTTTCGACGTACGGCCGTTGCATTGTTGGCGGGATGAGTGCATTATGCCATCCCCCACTGGCTGGATCTGTTTGTTTGAAGCACCGCATCACAGGGGTGGACAGCCACGGGCGAGGGGTGAGGGGTGCGTACATCCAGAAAAGGTCGATCCGCGGGGTTTCATTCAACGGAGCAAGAATAGACATTGACAGGTTCAGGAGGATACATACGTGTTAGACGGGTCCAGTTGGCCGCCTGTGGAGGCTGAAGAAAAATATAAGTTGGATGCGGTCGCGGTCTACAGTTTTAATTTGACCACTGCCTGATCCGGGACTCGGCGGAGATCGGAACTCGGGTTTAAAGTAAACAACAGCGCACTGGGGCGCCTCGGCGGCCCAGCACTTCAACTGAGGCCTTTTTCGGGACGTCTACTTTCCTGGCGCTATGTGGTCCACGACTAACCCGTTAATTGCCTGGCAGAGTTTGAAGGCTTCGGACAGACACAATTTTATAAAGAGAGAGATTACGGTGACTATTATTATTCTTGAGGTGGATTAGGGTGTATTAGTGAGGACTCGACATGGCGTATTTACTCTAAGTGGCGTACTAGTGCCACTAACACCCCAGGTCAAGTCCTTGAATCTAAACTTTAGTAATTATCGGACGTTCTCAGGGGGTCCGATGCGATGCTTCGGACAGGTCAAGCCCGCGCCCCGTCGTCGACGCCTGACTTCATATTTTATTGTTCCCTGCTGTGGAGAATTAGTCTCCCTAGTCAGACCAATAAACACGTTCGGAGATGGGGAAAGAAAAATGTTTATGTTTGATGTTGTGGATTTTTTTCACACATCTAGTCTGCCTAGTTCTACTTTGGCCCAAATGGAGATGGCCGCATGAACATTGTGCATTTGCCATCACATGCAATGTACATCAGTGGGTCCGATAACGAGATCACATATCCACTGAAAATTTCGGGGAGACGTAGGGCAGGATTCGCACCTTCCCTCCCTTTCCATTTCGCGTAATTGTTGGATTGCTGCTATATTGCCCTACAACTTTGAGCTGGACCACACTCCGGGAATCACGCACACCCCGGACGGCTTGTCTCGTAGGCGTTGTGCAGAAGAAGATCCGGAGGAGGAGGACAACGTGGACGAGTGGATGGACAATGCGTGCGGTTTTGCCGTCGAAGTGATGAATTGGAAGAAAAGGAATAATTGTCTCCTAGAGGCGCTCCCGTCTTCGAAAATCCTCATCTCCGGAGTGCCGCTGGACCAGGTTTCCCCCAAGAACTCTGGAAAATCAATCAATTTTATGGCTCCAAGGGCTCCGGTGCAGGTTTTTCATGCCACCATCGAGCCAACCACATACGAGATCCCTCGGAGCGAGAGAGCTAAGACAATGGAGGTTTCCTTGGGAGAGATCAGGGAGTTCCTGGTGAAACAGGAACGACCGAGTCGGATGGGCGATCAAGCGTACGAAAAATTCCTGCATAAAACCAGGCATTTCTTCATACTAAATGACACGTTATGGAGAACGGATCCGCACGTAGAGCACAAACTCGTCATAGACCAGTTGAGGCAGAGCTGGATACTCAAACAGGTACACGATGAACTGGGACACAAGGGCTACTTCATCACCAGAAAGCGCCTGCTCGACCGCTTCTGGTGGCCCATGATGGACCAGGACCTGAAATGGTACCTTCACAGCTGCCACGAGTGCCAGCTTCGCTCAACGAGCAAAGTCAACATCCCACCCACAGTCACAATGCCTCTTCCCCTCTTCCACAAAGTCTACTGCGACACCATGCTCTTGCCTCCATCCAACGGGTATCAATACCTGGCCCACGCCCGCTGCTCGCTTATAGCAGGCCCGAGTGGAGGATGCTCCAGACGGAAAACGCGTATTCCCTCAGATGTTTCATATTTGAGGAAATATTGTGTCATTGGGGCGCCATTGCCGAAATTGTGACAGACAACGGATCTGCGTGGATAAAAGCAGTGGAGTGGCTGTCGAAACACTACAACATCAACCACATAAAGATCTCTGGTTACAATTCTCGCGCCAATGGCGCAGTCGAAAGGCGCCACTACGACGTACGCGAAGCTGTATCAAAAGCATGCGAAGGTGACCTCGATCTCTGGATGGAACAGATATTCTATGTGTTTTGGGCAGAGCGCGTTTCTATCCAGAAATCCACCGGATACTTGCCATATTTTCTCGCACACGGAGTCGAGCCGCTGTTCCCGTTCGACATCACAGAAGCCACGTACATGACAACTATAACCGGCAAAAAGCTCAGCATAGAAGAGCTGATCGCAATGCGTGCCAGGCAGTTGATGAAGCGACCGGAGGACTTGCAAAGAATCAAGTCCGAGGTCTACGCCGCTCATGTCATAAGCGTAAAAAGATGGGAGAAAGATAATCAGAAGAAGATTGTTGACCACAACTTTCAGCTAGGTGTGCTTGTTTTGCTTCACAATCCTTCGATCAAGAGTGAATGGTTGCGTAAAGCCAAGCGAAGATACACCGGACCCATGGTCATCATCTCCGTGATTGCGAAGACTCGAGGTCATACAGGAAAGTGGAAAAACACAAGAGAATCAGCGGATTTTTGCAGCCCTACTCACACAGCCGCTACTATGGAGGTTCAGGCACCAGAGCAGTTTGGAGAAAAAAAACGAAAAACACCCTGCCCGTGACTCGCGCCTGCAGCTCATGCGCCCGATGGCCCTTGCCCGGCTCCCTCGCCCCTGCCTCCCTGGCACAATGGTGCCTCTGGCGTCTCGGGCTCGCGATTGGTCAACGGGCTGATGGCAGACGGTGCGGGCAGCATTTTCGACAGTGCGGGAGTTGGCAGCCATGGGGGCAGAGAGGGGTGAACACGGGGCAGGGAAATCAGCACGTGTTCACCCAGCGCGCCGGCCAACAATGAACCGCCAGCGCCAAGCACCGTCCCAGGCAGTCCGAAAGAGAGGGAGGGTGCGCCAGTGGGGATCTTGAGCGTCCCCGAGAAGATGGTTGGGTGAAGTGCTCATCGAGAACAGACGCGCCGGCAGGACGGTGGAGCTGACGACAGGTGGCCATGATGGGCCCGCATCTCCTGACCCCTCGACATCCCGCATCTCCACGTCATCGGATGCGCGTGCGCCCGATGACGTCCCCATGCCACTGCTACCCCCAGTCACGTCCGTGCCCCCGCCTGTTCCATCTTTGCCGTCCCAAACCTCGACCCCTGTCTCCACGCCCTCCAACAATGCGAACCCGGGACGTCGGACTCCCACGCGTTGCGATCTTCCTCTGAGTCATCCATATGCTCGTCAGGACTCATTAGGAACGTGGCCTGCTCAGCGGTGCGGACGTTGCGCATGGCGAGGAAGCTGTTGAGGTCGTTCGAGGTGGTCTCGAAGACATGCGCAAGCTCTGAGAACATCCCCATCACCTGCTTCAAGGAGTCCATGTCGGAGGCTTGTGCGGTGTCCGAAAAAGGGCGGCAAGCGACCGCGGCCTTGGCGATGAACACTACAGCGGCCGCAGCGGTGCCGAGCTTGGTGGTGGAGGGTGTTGCGTCGTACTCCTGGGGCGTCCAGCCGCCGTGGTCCACGGGGGACAGATGTTCCCGTGCTCATAAAAATCGCGAGCGCTTTCAGCTTGTTAACTATGTCGGACCCGAGGCCCTCCGAAAAAAACCAGGTGTTGTTTCGGATAATGGCCTCGGAGAGCCGGTGGTTGAGGAGGAGGACCCGGCCATCTGAGACCAAAAGGAAATCAGTAACAATATTAGGAAGAGGAGGAGGGGAAAGGGCGCACCCATATACACAAAGTTGAAGTCGGCAACTGGAGTGCAGGCATGGCGCTGGTCAAGGCAGCGAACACAGGCTGCGACCAAGTCTGGGCCATCGTAATAACGAACACATGCCCAATTTTGGTCATGGCATGATGTGCAGCCCTGGAAACAAAGAGGGGATGGAGCAGTTAGCAAAAGTATGGAGGAAAGTGGGAAAGCAGGGGGAAGCTTACCGGTCCATGGATAAAATAAAACAAAGCTGGCAGCCAGCGCAGCACGATACCTTCGGTCTCCATTCCCTCAGCAAAACAATGCATACCGGCAATCCGCGACCACTGCCAGCCATGCCTCAGGAGACGTTCAGGCTTGGGCGTGGTCTTGGATTTGAATTTGCAACCATGCATGTCTGGCGAGAACGATGGAACCGCCCAGTTCATCGGCTCCCCACTATGGTACGCCGTGTCATAGAGCAGCGGGTGGATCGTCGTGCGCTTGATGCTGCTAAAGCATGCTGGGGGGGGGCAAGCACGACCTCCTTCTCCTTCCCCTTTCCCTTCGCTTGGGCAGGGCGCCATTTCTCGTTGTCCACGACGGGGCGACCTGGTCCACCTCAGCCTCCGGCAAGTCATCTGTCTGCACGTCGTGGTCAAGACACGAAATAGGCAGCGGGGCTAAACAAGCGCTGCCTGTCAGTACGGCTGTCAAAAGCGGTGCGGGCGGACTTAATTGAACCAGAAGAACCCGCATGTGCACCCGCAGTCACGGGAGCCGAAGAAGAACCGGCCGCTTTCACGCCGGAAGACGCGCCAGCTGACGACGCGGGGGGAGGCAAACACGTACTCAAGCACGTCCGCGATTGTGGTGTGGCGCCGATCAATTTATTCTTGAAGGCGCTTGAAAAATTGCTCGCGGCCAACATCCAGAATGATGCCTAGCTCACCCAAGGAATTGGCGATGCCAATGGCCAACTCCAAGGTCTCTGAGCAAAGCGACAGGTACTTTCGACCGCCTTGGCATGGCTCCGCTCTCGAGCATCCAGCTCGGCGACTACGTCAACCTTCCTTGCCTCCCACTTTCCCAGCGTGCTCATGTACTCGGCGAAGAGGCCGTTGTAGAGACAATCACGGCAATCGGTCTCGACGTGCGATGCTCGGAATACTGTGTGTGCACCGCCCGCAGCTCGTCGGGTGCTATCAAGCGACCTTCAACATATGGGAAAAACTCGGCAAACGGCTCATGTTTGTGATGAGGGAGTGCCGGGCTGTTCCCGGCTCATGCCAACACGGCGGGATGGTCGGTCGTAAAAGTGGGCAGACAATGGGGTGTGATTGGCAGGTAGAACCTGTGGAAAGTGTTGAGGTACCGGAAAAGCTGCCGCACGGAGTCAAAGCAGGCTGGGCTGGTCGGAGACTCGCCAACAGACACAACAATGTGCGTGGTGAACGGTTGCGTGCGCCAGTCGCCTGCCTCGAAGGATTCCCAAGGCGCCGCCCGGGCTGTGTCCCGCACAGACAGAAGTTCTCTGAAATAGCGGTGCAGGTTGGCATCGTCGTAGGAGGGGAGGTTCGTGGGGTCGTTTGGGGAGAGTACGGTCAGAGGGAACCCAAAGCTCGCGTCGTTGACGCCGGGAAGGACCATGAATTGCGGAAAATTCTCTGCAAAAACGGAAGGAGGGGGGAAATTAGCGAAATAATCGATGGGTTTCCTAGGAGAAACACGCACCTGGGTGGAAAAACTCCAGGAAACGATGTGACAGCAACATCTCAGCTTCTGCGCGACACAGGGGGATGGACAAAGAAGAATCAGGCGCGTTCTTGGGAGGAGGAGACGCCTGCGCGGCAGCCACCTTGGCCAATTCGGAAGGGGGAAGGACGGGATTGACAGCCTGCGCTGCTGTGCGTGGACGTTTCGCAGACGGCTTGGATGAAGAAGAAGGGCCGGCGTCGCACCCTTGGCACCGCGAGCAGGTTGTTTACGCTCAGGGAGACTTTATGTGCGTCTTGGGCCCGCAACGTCGAGCCACGATCCGGCGGAGGGGAGGTCTCCTCTTCCTCCTCGACCTGCCCTCCCCACCTTCCTCATGGTCGGTCAACACGGCGGACTCTGATTCCCTGGAACCCATGCCAACATTAGCAAAGCCCGGAAGGGAAGAGGAACGGGAAATGGACTCACGAACGTTTGTGCTTGCCACCCTGAGAAGATTCGGCCTCGAGGACGGGGACTTCTTGACCTTGGGGGCCATTGCCGCCTCCAGGGAGAACGGCAGAGGTGGCAGAGCGACGAGCGTTGAGCAAAAGCGAGCGCGGATAGAGGAGGAGACAGTGGGGGAAGCGTCGAGGATGGAGGACAAAGGGAGGAAAGCCTGTGGGAACCCGGCTACGAGGCAGTTTCCGAGTCAGCAAGAAGCTCGGAAAACTGTATAGACTTACCATTTGGGAAAATCCAGCATATGATGCGGTCTGCATCAAAGCCCTAGAAGCTTCCGCAGCAGGTCCGCAGCACGATATGAAACGGGACGGCAGGGGAACAGCACGACGACTTCGACGACGGAAAGATGAGGGCGGAAGAAAGGGACAAAACTCAATCGTTTTCCGGAAGCCCCTGTCACAGGTAACTTCGAAAATCATGCGATGTTTGATCCAAAATGGACAGAATCATTAACAAAATGATCCGTCTCCGCATTTGGACGACGATCTTCATCACCTCGACGAATTGAGCATCCACCGAAGGTGGCGAAACAAAAAACATGCAGGAGACGCCCGTGTGTGAAGAATTGTACAATTTTCGGAAAACCGAAGGAAACATGCGCTGGAGAAAATAGTTTTTCCATGTGCGCCCGCGTATATTGACCAGCAGAAGATCGAGGACCCCGTGGCAGCAGAAATTTGATCCGAAATCACGTGATTCTTCGACACTCAGCCACAGCACAGCCACAGCTTAGCATCGAACGATTATCGCCCTAGCCTTTGACATGGTGGCCACCGTATTTGCCCAGCACTCTAGCCACAGAAATATTGATATTGCCTTCACAGCAGACATCGCGGCGGCATAGCTCGGCCCAGGACCAAAGGTCTCCAGAATCCGGAAATCACGTGATTTTCGATGAACATAATGGTGTCTGCAGCGTTCATTAACGATGAAGTAGAATGATTATTGCCGTCCTTCCAAAACGACATCACGAAAAACAACCTTCGAAGACGCTTTGGCGCATTTCTGGAGCTGATCACCCAGGAATGCGGCCTTGTGAAGGTCAGATACCGGATAAAAAATGGGAAACCTATTTTGGCATTTCATCGGGAAGGAATAACGAACAAGCCTTAGATCAGATAGTACAAGAAAAGAAAAGGAAGAGAACACATTGGCGCATCGGTCCCGTGACCATGTCTCGGTCACGACGACCACGCGTATTAGCTTCAGCAAAAGGGACGCCAAATTCCCACGACCCTTCCCCGCGACGACCCGCCTAGCACCCCCAGCTGTTCAACATGTTTTCCCTCTCTGGGTGAAAATGGTGCAGATCCACGAGGGCACCGTGCTCGTTATAGTGGTGATAGTCCTTGGGTGTGTTGTACATCATGCGAGTCTTGTGCGCCTCGGAGATGAGCGGCAGGAGCGTGAACTTGGTGACGGGCATGACTGGATCGTCGATCTCCGGAAATCCCACCGACATGCAGATTCAGTATCGGATTTCGAACATCGCCGTGGCTTCTCCAGGAATTTCCCAGTCCAGAGGGAATGGAACGGCCCAGATTCCAGATACGGCGCGGCCATATCCGAACGACTGAGAAGTAACAGCCTCTGCGAACGCGAACGATTAATCCGGGCGACGAAGACAAAAATTGGAGACAGGAGAGGGACTCACAGTGCAGGAGATCTGGCTCAACCAGAAGTTGATTTCCTCGAGCTCAACCTTCCCATATATTCCCTTCTGCCCAACGAGTGTGAAATCGTGGGTGACGGCGGACTGAAGGAAATATACGGCAGGATGGAGACACTTCTTGAAGAACATGGACCACGGCTCCTGTGGGCACCAAGGGTAGCCGTCGAGATCCTCGGGTTGGAGGCAGATGTCCTGGAGAATATCATGATAGAAGAAGATCATTCCCTCAACGTGGTGTCGAGTGAGCTCGGGCTCGGGGGACTGGCTGCCGAAGTGCATGGCGGGTGAGATGGATATCTTCAAGAAAACGAGCGCCACTTTTATATCGCAGATCCCGGGAATGGCCGGTCAACTCGTCTAACCCAAAACGACTATGAGGATGCGATCCCGGAATGGTGGCGCACCCGCGTCTCCGTGGAAACACGAACTGGTCCACAACTACCCAGGAAATCAAGCGATTTTACGACGCCATCGGGGGGAAGTAGAAGCCGCCCTCCAAATGAGCAGGTTGCCAGCGGCGTCGTACTCCGGAAAGTCAATCGGCAGCGCGGATTATGCGAAATGGCGCGTGCGCTCCAGCATGCGGACGATTTCCGGCTTCATGAGCGCTGATACCATGCTCCTGAAAAGTCAAGGGAGGGAAGCGCGCCAGGAGGATTAGCGTTATCTCGAAGAGTCGGCAGGCCTCGGACGGCAGACGATAATCCTGGCGGTTAATGACCACCGAAGGATGAGGGCTAGGAGTTCAGCCACCCGGTGCCTGGCGCGGCCAATATGGCGCTGTGCCGGAAAATTAGCGGAAATCAATTGATTCTTGGACGAAGGAAGGGCGCACCAGGTCCCCACTAGCAACAGCAGCAGCGCTCGACGTCCTCGGCCTCCTCCTGCGGAAGCTCCACCATGGGGCCCACGAAACCCCACTCTTCACATGTACTGCGCTGCAGAAAATAGGCCACGGCCGACACGTTTGCGCAAGAACTCGGCGATTGGGATATTTGGCATCCAGTCAGGGTTGCCCAGCGGCGGGCTGGAGAAGGAGCTGCGTTATAATTCCGCGGGTAGCGCTGAGGGGGAGACAGGGGACAGCCATGAAAAAAGAGGGAGGGAAAATAATAATCCGCCGAAACTTATAGGAGCCACGAAAATCCCGATCCCTATCAAAATCTGCGCCATACGACGATCAAAGGCTGAAAATCGCTCGATTTTCAGCAATTGCGACCTTGCCCTTCACGATAGGTGTACTGCCGCAAAATTACGAACAAAGTGATACCCAATTTTATTTTTGCCAAAGCACTACAGAGCAGGATATGGATTTAATCGGAAAGTGCTCATCGGGAGAGGAGCACGATGCAGAAATGAGATCGGGCATGGAACCATGCTGCTGGACACACACGGCGGGCTATGCGACCAGTTACCTCCTGCGAGCGACGCATCCAAGGCCGCCCGGAACCACGAAGACCTCTTGGAGCTGCACGTTGACGGCAGGCTGCCAATGTGCAGCCCTCTTCCGGACCGATTGCACCTCGCCCTCAGCCAAGGACTCGCTGGCTGTCAATTGCATGCTCAGGAGGCGGCAGCTGCCTGGTTGGTGTAAGGGTCGGCTTGGCCTTACCGTTGCTAACGCTTTCCTGCGCCTGTATCTGCTCCACTGCTGCCACCGTTGCAACAACCCCAGCCGTCACCACTGCATTCACTGCCGCCTCCGCATTGGTCAGCGGCTCAAACCGCCACGCCGGTCCAACGAGTGTGTCAGCTGGGTGCCCCCAGGTCGTGGGAGGTCCGCGAGTGCGTAGTCCTCCTCGCTCGGGTTGAATACCGGTATTGGATGAGTTACGTGGGTCAGCGCGGCGGTAGAAGAACTGTGTCACGAGCCCATCGGTGTCGTAGTCCGCATAGTTGAACGTCACGGGTATGTTGCACTGCTCGTGCAGGCGCACGTAGCGAGCGCTGCCCCCAAAAGAAGTCCGCTTGCACATACGCGACCTTGCCCTCCGTTGGATGGCCTCCAACAGGACATTCACCCGCAGCAACCACCTCTCCATCACCCTCGAAGCCTAGAACATGAAGCATCGCGAGGATAACGTGGAAGGTCCATGCAGACTGCGGCGGCACCGGGATCATGCAGTACACCACATGGAACTCATTTTGTCGAATTTGCACTGCAAAGAACTATCTGCTGCGTCGATAATGACCATATGCTGAAGGCAACAAGTCTTACCATGTGCCACACGATATCCCGCATGCAGTATTGAATCTCCTGCCTCTGCGAGGTTGTGAGCGTCGGCACAGCAGTGCTCACATACGCATTGGTGAAAAGCGCGCTCATCACGAGAAGACCTTGAAACGCAGGTTGTCGTGGAGGAAGCGGAGGAGACCTCCATGCGGAATGAAGAACTTGTCGGCTGGCCACACAACGTTAGACGCTCAGATACTTTATAGCTCATCTTAAGTTCTAGGCGGTTCGACCGCTTTCACAACTCAAGTTGCAACAGATCTTGAGTTCTGGTAATTGCTAAACTAAAATAAACTGACAAAAGGCGGGTTCGAACGAGGGCCTCAGCATTACAGGCCAGACTTGAAATATG
>JARKIE010000637.1:0-34433 GCA_029378255.1 Mycena rosella | reverse complement strand
AAGCAACGCTGCTGAGTCAAAGTGATTTTATGTGTTCCACTTCCACCGTTGATTACGGGTGCTGTCGTTTGGTCATGTGATCGTTGATGCGGATCAAATCCGTGGATGCAACTCAGTCTGGAAGACTCGCTCAGTTTCCGCCTCAGGCCCCTATCCGAATTTGGGCATTATTTTCGGCGGCCTCGGCATTCCATCAAACATCCTTCAGACCCGTTCAAGGCTTCCACGGTGGCAAATCCATTGAATTTTGGTGAGGATTTATTTCATTTTATGAGACTGGTAAGGTGCACCCCATCCACCCTCGACAAATGTCACATGAATTTCCATAGAACGAAGGAGTATCAGCACAACAACTGAGGCCAGGGAAAATTACTCCGACCAGATTGAAGATATACATGTAAAGAAGCTGTAAATAAAAATTTATGGCTTTACGGTCTTCGTGGACAAGGGAGTTGAGCAAACACTGAAGGCATCAATCGGCCCCATCAATCAGTGCCAATTTTGATTCTGTGGAAAGTCGGGCTAACTCCGAGTGCAAATGGGTGCTTATCATCCGGTTTATTTTCTTAACGACAACATAGGAACCCTATCGTAAATCTGGTCGAAGGATTTGACTGAATGGTAATGAGAAATTATTTTATAGATTTTTTCAACTCGCCGATCCGCAATAGGAAATTCACGTGACGTTTGTCGAGGGTGGATGGGGTGCACCTTAATATATTACCTGTGAATGGACCAGAACTAAGACAGTAGCTCTCAACTTTTCTCAACGTCCTCCAGAGTCCAGAGTTGTGAACGCGAGACTGACATGATCGGATCAAATGCCAAAGTGTCAAATGTCAAGGAAAGTCAAGAGGCGGCCGGTGCAAAAGCGACGGGCATGTGAAGGCCCAGGAAATTAACTACCACTGTGGGGAAAATATTCTGGCCAGTGCTAGACCATTAATTCGGAGAATGGAGAAGCGGAAGGAGAGGTTTTTGTGGTGATCGTTTGATCATTTGACAGGGAAGTTTAATGAATCTGATGGAATGCCGAGGCTGCCGAGAATAATGCCCAAATTCGGATAGGGGCCTGAGGCGGAAACTCAGGAGTGGTCTGGAATGGCAAGCTGGCACCGGGGTTAGAATGCACAAAAATGGGCCATTTATCAGATCATTGCATTGTGTTCTACAAAGGTTCGATTCCTTTGGCCAGCATTTTTTTACCGTGATATTTTGGCCAGCACTTCAGAGTCAAAGCTCTTTTTAAGCCATGATGTTTTATTTTATTTTGTACAGTCATGCACTATGATAACCCGCAAAAATCTCTGGATCTTATCACTTCAAATATAGGCTGCAACAGAAGCAATGTGTTCGACACGACACGTTTGATGTGGACTGTTGTTATCGGAATCCATCTGAATTCTGCTCTCAACGGTCTTGTGTATCACACTACCCTCGTATCTTTGGTGATGCCCAGGGATCTGGTCAAGCGTGCTTGTGCTCATTGCGGGGAGACATTTGCGAGTCAAGGGCTGAAGAGACATGAAAAGGCATGTCAAGAAGAGAAACACCGTGTAGCTCACAGTGCACACTTGAATGAGGCAGTCCTGGAACGAGAAAGTAAATATGCATTACTGTCCTGAAAGATGCAACTGACTTGCCTTGACTGCAGCTGAAGCCTTGGTGGCAGCATACCTTCAAGATCAAAGTAAGTCACTGACACAATTCAGACATCTAATAACACTAATTGAGTAGGTTCCAACCGAAATGAGACGGACCCACATGCCCCACCCAAGCCAATTCCTGGTAAGAAACTCGTGTATGATAGACGTTGCCTAAATGCTGCCCACCAGAATCCCAATCATATGATCCTGGGGATAATTCCTCCACCAATATTCACCCAGATATACCTCCTTTATCGCCAGAGCCCTCTGTCCCTCAACTTGGTGATATTAAAAGGGAGTTTCATCCCAGTAGTGGGCGCAAACCCATTGAACAAAGTCTCTACGAATATTGTCTCTCTCAAATGCCACCAGATCGCCGACCTCCAACCGATAACGAGCCCTGGGCTCCCTTCCGCAGCCGCCTTGATTTCGAGGTCTCGGAGTTTGCAGAGGACGCAATGCTCAACCGCAGTCAAATCGATACTCTTATTCAGTTAATCAGGCGCTGCGCAGCGAACATAGATGATTTTTCTTTTCAAAAGCCGGCAGATATGGAAAAATCCTGGGATTTAGCCTCAGACAAGTGCACTGAGGTCTGTCTAGGAAATTAACTTTTTTTAACGTTCAATGCTCACCATTGGTCTATTGTAGTTCCAGAAATTTGACGTGCATGTACCATACAAGAATGAAAACCAGCTCTTTGAAATGTATGCACGACCACTATGGCAATGGACCCTGGATCTTGTACAAGATCCTCACCTCGCCAATTTTTTCATCTGGGATGCTGAGAAAGTCTACCGACATGATGGCAATAAATACATCCGCTTTTACACAGAGCCTTGGACAGCCAACACTTTATGGGATATACAAGTTTGGTTCATTTGCGTTGGTTTTGATCTGGTCTTGATTATGCAATCACAGTCCGAATTGCCACAGGGGCCAGATAACAAGGCATGTGCATACATCCTGTATGCTGACAAAGCCAAACTATCCTCTTTCGGCACTCAAAAGGGGTATCCCATTGTCGCCCGACTTGCAAATATGGTGGTCAGTGTGCGAAATAGCTCACGGTGGGGTGGAGGACAGATTGTAGGATGGCTTCCCGTGGTGCGTCCATTGCTTGTTGATTATATGGATTTTCAACTCTCTCAAAAGATTGTAGAGGACCAAGCTGAAAGCGGAAAACCAGGATATGCTAATTTCAAAAATGCAGTGTGGCACAAATCATTCTACAAGCTCCTTGAATCCATCGAGATGGCATCCAAAACAGGGGAATGGGTGACATGCGGGGGACAGTATCCTGCGATGTCTCTCCCAATGATCCTCATCCTGGCGTGTGATTTCGAAGAAGCGTAAGCTTCTGATATCTTGGCCATGCAGCTGCTGACGTTGGCAGATGTACTATGGCTCTCACTCGAGGTCTTCAATCCTTGTACCCCTGCCCCATCTGTTATATCAAGAAAGAAGATCAAGCCGACGTAAATGCACTTCCGGCCCTCCGAACAACTGAACTTTCACAAAGAGCGGTTAAAGCTGCCCGGAAGCTCAATGCTGATGGGCGTGAAGTGTTGCTCAAAGACCATGGCCTTCGCAATGTTGATGTAAGTCTATATGCCTTGAGAGTTTTTTTCATATTGTTTCATTTCACGGATTTCTAGAACGTGTTTTGGAGTATTGCCTATTCGGATCCATATCATGCCTTGTCATTTGAGCATCTCCATTCATATTCTTCTGGACTGTGGGGTACACACCTCTTCAGCCGAGTCAAGCTACACGTAGAACGTTTGGGGCGCACAGCTGCCCTAGTTGACGAGCAGTACATTTATCTTTGCAATTACCATTTGTTATGCTCATATATTGTGGTGCTAGATTCGATCTGTTTCCGCGTTGGCGAAACCTGAATCACTTCAGCACAGTGATGGGTACAGCATTCAACGATGGAACCAAACACGAAGATATTTCGAAGCAGATTTTATTTACAACACACAACTTCTTAACTGATGACGTTGATCTGGCACTTCTCAAAGTCATCCGGAGCTACCAAGAGCTCAGCTTGCTTGTCACTCTGAAGAAGCACACACCGGAAACAATTGCTGTGGGTCGACAGGAACTTGTAAATTTTGGAGAATATATGACGGTATTTTACAAATCAATGCTTTGTATCCACTCTGTTGAATCAAGTCTATAGGCTTATATTGAGGCCTATACCAACACGGAACTGGATGATGGCAAGAACTGGAACTTTCCAAAAATGCATGCGCACACCCATGCCTTCGATGACATCGAACGCAAGGGTGTTTCAAGAATTTTGGAACCAAGATTGACGAGGCAATGCATGGTTCAACACGAAATGCATACCTTCGGCAGACCAATTTTAAGAATGTTGCCCCTCAGGTATTTCTCCGTTTATCTGGCATTTCTGCACACCTTACTCACCGTGATAGATTCTGAAATCGGAGCACCGGCGCTTGGTCGGTAAATACATTCGTGATCAGCTAGATGATCTGGATCAAAATTTTCAACGGGAGTGGGATGGCGAGGAGCCAGAGAAAGAAACCCCCACTGACATCCAGGGTCTTTGAAAATGTGGCCATAGGTGCAGCTGATGCTGACCTTTCCCTCAATAATCTGGAACAAGCGAAAGCAAATGACGCCGCATTCATAAGATTCCGCCTCAGGCTGGCTGAATTCCTATCGGATTCACTTCCACTCTATGGATATAAGCTGCCAGGTGGAAGGCGCATCAAACTTCTACCAGAGAATAAAGTAAGCCCAGTTGCTTCAAAACATGAATAGCACCTCATTTGGAGTCTAGATATCACCACACAAAATTTTGAAAGTCTTTTACCAGTCTTTGGAGGACTGGGCAGATGAGGCTGATTATCTCAGATGCAATCCCAGCTTTCACGGTCGTCCGAGATACGATGGAGCCCTGGTCAAAACACCGGCTGGAGAGATTTTCGTCAAGCTCATTTACATGTTCAAAATCGAGTTGGACAACAAGAACACTTATCCATTAGCCTTGGTCAGCCATTGGATGTCCTCACAGGCCGCATATCTGCCAAAGACCGAGCCTTGAAGTTCATTCGAGTTCGAGAAAGGCCCCGACAAGCAGCAGAATTCATATTTGTTCGGACAATTATTCGGGGGGCTGTGTTGGTTGCAGCGGGAGATGAGGACAGTGATCATCTAGTCATGGATGTGGTTGATGGAGACATGTACTTGAGGCTGAAAGGGCTTGTACCTAGATAGAGCAACACGGTCAAACTTGAGTCGAACTTGAAACTTTAAAGTTGCCTTTTTGGGATGTAACTTACCCTGATGTGGTAAAAAAGCTGATGCCATCCGCACCTCTGGACCAAATCCTTAGCAGAAAAAACACTGACTAATCTTGGCCATTATACATAGTTTTTTCAGGTTGTAAATTTTTCGAGGCAGAACTGAGACCGTTATAAAATCACAATACTCAAAATCGGTGAATTTTGATCAAGTCACTGACCCTTCCGCCGTATTTTTCTGCCTGGTGCTCCGTTTTCTCTCACAAAAAATAGCAGGCATCATGTATGTGCTGTCAAAATATCCTGTAATTTTTATCTGCGTACGGAGCAAAAATGAGAGAGGAAGAAAGAGAATTGCACAACGTGACAAACAAAGCCATCAATTCCAAACTCCGCTCAGCAGGCGTGTCGCTCTCTTCCTCCCTTCGTCTTTCTTCCCTTCCTCTCGTTTCTTCCTTCTGTTACGCCATTCCACGACCTTAATATCTTCTACTGTACTCCAAACTCCCTCCAATGCGAACCTAATTCACTCCGAAAACGACAACGACAATCGCACACCTCAGACACCTCCCTGCCTCGTATGGCTCCCCAGCCACGCCGAAAGTACTGGAAAGAAGGGCTGAAGGCAAAGGAAGAAGCAATCCAGAAGGCCATCGCTGGCATACGGGATGGCACATACAAAAATGCACGTGCAGCCGCCAAGGCTCTGGACATCTCCAAGCAGTCCCAAACCATCTGGCGCCGGCTGAAGGGCAAGACAAAGGCACACAAATGCTGTGGCGAACGTGGACAAGACAGTTCGCAAGGGGTGGCGTTGCAGCTGATCTACAACCCTCCATGGCATCCCAACTCGCTCTTCTCGTTCCCCACCCTGCTCGCCTACATCGTGCCCAAGGGCTCCTCCAACCACATGGCCAGTCTCTCTCCTTGCGCGCATGGCTCTGCCTGCGAACTGTTCAAGTGCATAGTCAAGAAACCCAACATCATCCAGCTCGAGATCAATGGCGAGATGCAGTCCAACGCCTCGGACGTGACTGTGCAGTTCCTTGCTGAGCTATGCGTCTCTATGACCCTCTCGCGCCACCACAACGTTTTCGCCTTCCTCGGCTCGCTCGAGAACATCGGCATGGTCCTCGAGTACATTGACGGCCACACCCTCTACGACGTCGTCATCGCCGCCCCCCTGCTCTCTGCGCCCCAGAAGCGCGACTACCACAGGCAGCTCATGGCTGGCCTCACGCACCTCCACTCATACGGGCTCAGCTATGGCGACCTCTCGCTGCTCAACATCCAGGTTACCACCAGCAGCGCTGCTTGACTTTGGACGCAGCGTCTCCACCGACTCCAAGTACGTCTCCCTGCACAATGCGCCTGTGGACCCGTTCTCCCTGTAGAATGTTGCTGTGTGCCAGACGAAGCAGATCCACCCAGACACACACCCCTTCTCCGCGCCTGAGGTGCTCTGCAGCGAGTGCACCGACGTGCGCCTCACGGATGCGTACAACTTCGGCATGATCCTTGTCTGCCTGACCTCTGCAAGAGCATCAACGTCAAGCCATGGGACCAGCGGAAGGACATCCACCCACCGACCTCTTTGACGGCTGCACCGTTTTCGAGTGCACGCGTGAGTACTTGTGCAAGTGCGACGCCGACCACCACTGCTTGAAGAAAGAGGACATGATGGAAGGTCGGCAGAGTCCACTTCCTCCAAGCCCCACCCGCGTCCGAAACCCATCTGAAAACAGTCACGCAAGTCCACCCAAACCGCTTGCGTAGACGTCGACTCAAGCACAGGACGCTGCTGAACACGTGCACACGCCGCGTCGCCCATTTTGAGGGCGGGGAGCTGGAGCGTGAAACATGCGTGCGGGGACTTGGCAGAATCAGTGATGTGATTGCATTTGATGCATGCACGAAATGTGGCAAGGCGGAAAACGGGTGCGCATGGGACCTGCGCAGAGCGACACAGACGCGCATGTGTAATGCTCTCGAAGTCCGTGCCCAACGCATGCAAGGGTTGTTGCTAATGAAGGCCTGTGCGGTCAACTAATATGGTCCAGGCATATTATATTACCTTCTGAATCCTGTCCTGCAATTCAAAATATTCTGGATCTGTTACTTTTGATTAAGGGAAGACCATGTACTCATCTTCAAAGCTCACATTGGATCTCTGCAATGTGCGTCAACCACGATCCGCAGTTATAAATAGCAAGCTTTGAACGTAAAAAGTTTCTGAATCAGACTGTCAACAACCACCACCACTCTGTCGTCGACCACCCACTTCATCGACCACCCACTCTGTCGATCATGTCTGATTCAGAATATCGCCCCATTATCATAGACGCTGATCACACTCGCTATCCCCTGGACCGTCAATTCTCTCTGAATCGACAATCATCTATCGAGCCCATTGTCGCAGAGGGCAGTGTCTCCGTCGCGGTGGACCACCGCGATGATCATCCGGAATCCCTGGACCTACCTACAGTTCATTCGGAGACAGACCCCGGACCATTCCCTGAAATCACGGTTAGCGATTCAGAAGTTGAATCTCCCATGTTACCAATGGATTGAACCTTTTCCCAGGACGCCCACCGCGCATTCATTCTATGCATGGCCACTCCTCAAGAGCTGATCGAGGCTCATAACGAGTCTTTCACTAACATGTTGATCCTGAACAACCAAGTTCTGCAAGGACAAGCCGCTCTAGCTAACAAGGCACACTTCTTGGCCCAAGCAAACATGAACCTCCGGTGAAAACTAGAATTTGTCCTTGAAACAATACCCTTGTACTTATGATTTCCGCAGCGAAGGATACCGTTCCATCCTCAATGAACTTGAGGATTTGTGCATATCGGCAGAGGCAGTCCTCCTGGCGAACTCGCACCCCGGGCCCCCCATTCCAAATTCTGATAGGATTGTGAACCCATGGCTGGGGACCTATCCTGCAGACGTCCCTGAAGACTATCAGCATCCTGTTGCTCAATTTGGTAAGATATAATCTCCATTTAATTCATTTCTGTACGTCTCACTCATCCACTCCACCTGAATGCATAGCTGGAGACTCCAGATATAATCTTTCTGGATTAATTCTCACCGGTGTGCCGGAGTCGAGCGCGTCTGAATCGGCTTCATCTCGATCTGGCAACTAACTGGCTGGATTTGGGTTCTTGCTTTTTGAAGTGCCGAATCTCTTTGTGCAGTCGCGGGTCAGTCAGTCTTGGACGCGTTGAAATGTTTTTAGTCTATATCTGGACGGGCCACTTCACATTTGGCTGTATGTCATTACTTTTATTTTTATTGTACATATTAAACTTGCTGAAGTCGATCGACAAAATGACCTCCTGAATCTCACTGAAAATTTAAGCTAACTCTTCAAGCTGTTTATTCCTGCGCACGTCTTCAAGGTCTAGCAGCTGAAATCACTCAACCCCCTAAACTCCGTCGGCAATGATTAATAAAATATTGGTTTCAAAATTGATTTAATAACTTAAAAAGTATGACAACCCGAACATTGACATGGCGCCAGATTTTTCTTAGCTCTCAGTTCAACCACATCTTCTCCCCCGCTCATCCTTACCCCGGTCGTTCAGACGGCGATGAGTGACTTGTCTGCATCTGGATCAGAGAAAGAAGATGAGCCAGGGGTTCAAATCCCCCGCACCTTCGCCATACCCAACCAAACTGCAGGCGTCCCAGAACTCCGGGAGGTATAATAAGTGATAGAGCATTCTATCTCCTCTGTACTAACCTTACCGTTCACAGGCGTTGAAAAACTCCCACAAACTGGTGCATGAGCTAGTCGCCGAAAACAAATTACTCCGAGCCCAGATCGCCAAGTACAAGGCTAGCAACCCTGGGCGCAAAGGCAAGAAGGGACGTTCCAGTATAAAGGGAGATAATATGCTTGGGTATCACACAAAAATCATCTCTCTGGGCAAGTCGTTCGGAGTTATGGTGGACCCTTGGATCCAAACCATGGTCTTCTCCAAAAAGATTGCTCTGCCATTGGCCACGCCTGCCCAAATCTTCAAATCGGAATCGGAGCTCTACAACCAGTATCTCACAGCCGCTCTCTACACTCACGTCGATGAAAAATTTCATGAGCTCATCGACACTGCAGTATACACTGATTTCGCACACAATGCGAGTTTCTATTGAATCCCCCGGATGATTCGTACTGAATGATCATTATCTTCAGTTCCTTCATCACCTGAACGCGCAACGTTCCACGGGGATCCACAATATTAAGGAATGCCTGCCCCTTATTTTGCTTTCGGAGAAGGTGGTCACTGACTTGGAGCCTGCGACCATCCGGCGCTTAATTCTGCATCCTGGGGATGATCCCAAGGCTCAAAAATGCAGCAAATTCCCGCCCATCCTCTATCATGGGCTCCGACAACTCCCCACCAACTTATTTATGAATAGGATACCCGCACTGGTAAGCGTTATCACATCCTCATGGTACAAGTTGTTTACAGAGCTGGGTAGGCTCTGCGCGCTGTGTTGTGGGGGAAGGAGAGCGTCAGCGACGGTGGAACCCGGAAACCAGCCAGCAGCGTTGTCGGGCACATTTGGAAGATTAAAAAGGTTACCGAGGGCTCCATTGCATTCGTGTGCACAGCTGTAAGCGTTGACTCCTACCAGCTCATTCTGTCTAATTGCATCTGTGGCAGGTTATATACGTGTTATACTGGAAGACACGGCCCCCCTCGGAGAGACCAGAATTCTTTGAAGAGACCGGCACCGCATCCAAGATTTCCTTCCGTCAGCTTTTCATGCGATTCTTACGAGCCCTCAAGATGATGGGACCTGGGTTCCAACGAGTCCTCAAATTTTGGCACTCAGTTGTATTCGCTTCGATCACGGTTGCGGCGCCTGTCGAGAGAGCCGAGAATGCAGCAGAGGCCAACTCTGACGAAGAAATGGCAGAGGCGCTGGCAGGCCTTGATATTGAAGGCATCCCAGAGGATGACGCGAACCGGTTATCAAATTTTAACTGGGAATCTGACGATGGTGAGTCACGCTACCATAAATTCTTCATTAATTGACGTTGGACTTGAAGAATCTCCCGTTGCTGGACCCTCTAATACCATTACTGCTGATCCTCCAGCACCATCCGCATCTGGAGAAGGTTCAGAAGCGGAAGAGCCTGCCCGTCGTCCTCGACGAGCCGATGGAGCTCGAGATCCTGCGCCGTCTGTGCCGACTACAGAAGAAGAGGAAGTAGATGAAATCCCTGCTCCGGTTGGACGTGTCCACCCACGCCGCATCATCAGTCCCGTCGAGGAAGAGGAAGGATCAGATCTCACCGCATTGTCCAACGAGGACGTGGCGCCGGCTGCAGTGGGTGGTCGAACCAAATCCTCAAAGGCTGCGGCGCCGAACCCACCTGCAACTGTATCTGGAAAAGAGCCTGCGCGCAAGGGGAAAAAAGCTAGTGTTAGTAAAGGAAAGGAAAAGGCGGTGACGCAGCCCGAGGTCGTGATGCAGCCAGTTGACGATGAGGGTCTTCCGGTGGGCCGTTCTCGCACTCGCTCGAAGAGTTCAAAGAAGTAGAGGCTGCAGACATGAAGGGATATTTTCTTGAAGTACTGTAAATTTTGATCTGTTTGTAATTCCACTCACCGGCCAGTAAACTTTCTTGAATTTTTGCAATTTTTAAAGCCCTCGTCCGTTGTGCGTTACCAAGTGGTAATATTGCCTTTTTGTACTTATTGCCTTTTTGAGCCAAAATCCGAGTTTGTGTTCTCATTCTCAACCACAACGAACGACAAAACAGACTCTCGCTTGCCACGCCGAAGTCGTATCGCAGTTAAACTCATCCACTAATCCGAATGCAGAAAAGCGAAGGCGTTGATACCGCCACAATAGTCCGTCTGACGAAATTTCATGAATTGAATGAATGTATGTTGTCGAGCTCCTCCTGAGACACGCAGAGCACTGACGACGCCTAGATCATCCGGATCATCTTCCGCTTCGTCTTTGTCGTGCCCTTCATCATCCTCGGCGTGGACGAATCAACGAGCATGCTCTGGACTGGTAATACGTCTTCACCCTCTCCGCGCGACTCTCCCCTGAACCCGAGCGTCCAGACTTCCTCACCATGCCTTCGGGTGTTGGATCTCCTCCGCCCTCACCCTCATCGTAAGCATCCCTTACGTCCCCCATACTGCACCCTGACCCGCCCCAGATCTTCTTCCTCCGAAGGCAAGATCGCCGCCAAGGACGCCGCGCACGAGTGCAAGTGCAAGCGACAGCGCTCGTATCCCTGGTGCTCGATCAGCTTCGAGGACATGCGCACAAGCTCGGGCGTCTCACAGTACTCGTACACTGCGCTGCAGCCGCTCCTCGACTCGCCGAAAAGGACCGCTTCAGCTTCCTGCCCGCGGGGCAGGGCAGCATCTCTGTGCCGCAGACCACGTACAAGTACAAGGAGGAGTGGGCCGGGTACGATCTGGGCAAAGTCGACACGGAGGTCGATGCGCTGCCGCGCATGCCCATGGCGCCGATGCAGCCCAAGTCCGTACTTGAATCGCCTCTCCGACTTCCAAATCCCTTACGATTCTGCACAGTATCGCGATGCAGGCCAAGAGACAGTTAGCGATGCTGCAAGATATGATTGCGGAGGTGAAGACTGTGGTGCGTCGTTTGTCGGGTATCTGAGATCCGAGACTAAGAGATGTGTGTGGCCAGCGGGCGGATTTGCAGGGCAAGGCCAAGCATCATAGACATGTCAAGCAAGAGCTTCGCCATACAGACCGCGATGTACGTCCAGCAGGCTATGCTCGCCCCCCCGTACGTGAAGCTCATAGGCCAAATAAATGTCGTGCACGGGTGAGTTGTCCCGCTTAGCGCCACTCCCCACCTCACGCCCTGCCAAGTTCGATTATGTCCGACGTCATTTTGGACAACATTTTCACCGACATGGCATTCCACGGTGCGTCCCCATTACCCAGATGATTCGATAGTTTACCACGCATTGCAGATAAAATCAAGGACTCCCAGCGAAATGTCGAAGCCGTGCAGCTCAACGTGGGTGTCCTCCTACCTATGTGCACGGTAAACTAACCCTGGTGTAGCTCACAGCCCAGATTAACGAGGCAACGGGTCGTACAGGCACGATCGGAGCGGACCTCTGGATACCGATCTGTACATGGTGCACATAGTTCCTCCTGCGTAAGTTTTTTTTTTGGACACGGATGGACCGCTTGCCGATCCCCGACCAACAGGGTGACAATCACACTTCACAATCCGTACCTGGACTTCACCGATCCGCAATGCGCATCTGCACGTCTACGTCGCGTTGTGTCAACTCGGCTCGGAGTATATACATGCTCTCTGCCACCTCGTTGGATATTATGAGATTGTATCCATTTGTAGTGGTATGTCACATAGTTATTAATTTTTAGTGAAACTCATGCTTCGGTTCCCTAGATGCTAACCTACTATGAGCTTGGTCTGGGCCTCAATCACATCGTACGCAAGTGGACCATGTTCGTCAACATCGGGTTGCAGAACGGGGTTCTGCTTCAGACAGTCCTGGATCCTATCAACGGCCAACTAACCGACACGCGAACTCGGTGTGCAGTTTTTCTTATTCCATCAGGTTTGCTGACTAATCACCAGGTTCCTGGGGACACGTCCAATCCGTCTTCTACACGTCCAGATACAGCAGAATCCTGCGATTCTGGCTCTATCGTCTCGGTCGTGGTTAAATTACATGCATCAGAACCTAATGCATTTCACACCGCTCATCTTCGAAAACTTTGGTTTCTCTGCCGAATTGAGCCCGGAAGGATTGATTAGAATCACTGGCAGCACCCTTCGGTGAGCATTGCTCCACGATTCCTCGATTTTCCTTACTGACTCGCGCTAGTATCTTCCAAATTCCGAAACTGGGTACGAAGCTCAAGCAAGACTCAATGCCGCTGTCCTACACCCCTCGGAAGTTCATCGCTCACCCTACAAACCACTACTTCTACATGATTGAAGGCGACCACCATGTCCTTGGTCCGGACGCGGCTGCAGCTAAATTGGATGGATTAGTAAGTTTGCTTTCTTTGTCCAGAACTAACGTGGCTAATCTTCTCGATCAAAGTCGTTAAAAATCAAGTATTTCGATACTGTACCTGTCATGTCCTCGCTCTGTATTCTCAAATCTGGTTTCCTTTTCGTAGCAGCTGAATTTGGAAATCAGTGAGTGTTCGCATTCCCTTCCTTTGTTTACCAGCTGATCAACTCTTTCGCAGTTATGTATATCGATTCCAAAAGCTTGGAAATGACGACAACGAGCCTGAATACAGCTCCACGACCTATCCATCTTTCAGCATGTCTGACCCGAGCTCACTTCTCCCCCATGCCTATTTCCGACCTCGGGCGCTGGAGAATTTAGTGATAGCTGATGAGATCGAGTCCATCGACCCCATAATCGACTCGAAAGTCTTAAATGTTTTGCGATACTCGGACGCACAGCAAATATTTACGGCCTGCAGGCGTGAGGCGTGGAGCACGTTCAGGACTCGCCACAGGCTCGAAGTCGAGGAGTCTGTCAGCTCGGAACTGCCTGGTATCCCGAATGCAGTTTGGACGACAAAGCGGAGGGAAGACGCAAGACGGTGAGCAAGCGTTCTACTCGTACCATCAATTCAGTTCCTGATTTTACTTCTTAGACGAGTATGACTCGTATATCATCCTTTCGTTTGCCAACGGCACACTGGTCCTGTCTATTGGCGAAACTATCGAAGAAGTGCAGGATACTGCCTCCACGGTTCCTTTCCAAGGCGCACCGGAACTTGTCGATGCCAATAGGGTCGAGTGGCAGCAGCACGGCCTATGAGTCAAATATATTGAGCACAGTTACCTAGAGCTTGTAGCCATAATGGCTAAACGGTATATAGTGATAATTTTGCAAAAAGAGCAGTACACAAGAGGTCGCCGGTTCGAACCCAAGGTAAGTAACAATCTAACACCAACTAATGATAATTCTAACAAAGTTAAGCCAAGTCAATAATAACTAATGCAACGTCAGTAGATTCCTAATGCGACAGTAATTTCCTAATATAAATGAAAGGATCAAATAACGAAGTCAGTAACACTAATGAGTAGTCAGTAATGCAATGACTCGGTAGCAAAGTCAGTAAACGTCAGTGACTAGCTACGAAACAAAATGAAACAGGAATATCGATTTTTCCCCCCCCGTCGTATGATTGTAGCTGCGCTTAGGAGAGCTCATAATGCCTAATACGCAGCAGTATTCTTATGAACTCTTATAAGGAGACCCACTCTGATGAGAAGTTTATAAGTCTTATCCAGGTCTTACAATGGCGCCAACCCTTAGGGTTCCCTCTCCCTCTTATACAGTCTTGTACATTAAGACAATCTTATGACAATCGTGAACTCTTATTAAAGCGGACAAGAGCCTTACGGTCTTATCAGAAAACATGATCTTATCATGCCAGATAAGATGAGGCAGCCTTATCAGATCAAGCATTCTTATCAAACGGGCTGATCTAATCAGAGAACTTTATTTGTGTAAGAGTGCAATCAGACCCGCTCCTATTATGTCCTTACAAGGCCTTACAGCCCCTTGTAACGGATTTTAGAAATTTCCGACATACATTGGGTGTTGGCGCGTAGACGGCGGAAGTCGGGTCAAAAACGGCGAGATACGAAGCGGGGGAGCGTCTCTTAGTATGGTTAGATCCATTTTCGACCGAAGTTGAGGCAGCAGTCGCGCGGGATGGGTCGAGAACGGCGCGACATGGTGGCAGGAGGCAAGGAGTCACATGTGACTTGTGACATCACACGGCCAAACGCGTGCACGGTGAAGCACAGAACATTTCACCTCACGCATGGGGGGCGCGCTGGAAAATTGGGAAAATATTAGAGTAGATAGAGATCATATATGTTTCCCCCCGGAGGAGCACGTGGCAAAGTGAAAATCCCGAGTTATTATTTGGCCCAGCTCGCGCGCTCCTGATCGAGTGATGGGCTTGATCCGCAGCTGTGCCGCGTCAGATCCTCTAGAAGAAATCAAACCCAATATCTCTCGGGATCCTTCTGTTCGTTGTTGGAACAAGATAATGGTTGGGGACAATGGTGATGAGAAGACGACCATTTGTGCCGACGTGCCGTGCATTATCACGGAATTTTCCGACGGACGTATCCGCTGGTGATGGACGACCAAAATTTGGGAAAGATATTGGATGCGAGTTGTCTCCCGCGCAGAAACAATTATCCCTACAGCTTATTCACGTTCCTAAGGTGCTACAATTTATCAACGGCAAACGGAGTAATGGGGGTAGCAAGGCACTGAATTTAAACCGTAACAACATGTAGGCTGGGGATGGGAGAAACAAAACCCTTGACCACACCGTACGATGGCTTTCGGTGGGCCGGAATTGTAACTTACTACGACATGTTGATGTTCCGACGATGTGTGATTCTTTCAGGTCAAGGGGATCGGTGGGGGCAGCAAGGCGCTCAATTGGATCCTGAACATCACTGGGACTTTGATGCAGGATATCGGGTGTCGGATAAGAACTTCGGACGGCCCTTCAAAGTGAGCAGGGAATAATAACTCATCTTTCCAGATGTCTAGGAAAAGGGGGGGGAGAAAAAAAAAGTACATAAGTGCGAGTTTGCCGGGCCGTGCTGCGGCCATCACCCCCAAGTTACAACATCATTACAGAACGATTTCTCTGCGCTCGACATCACACTTAAGTACTCTCCACGCCACTGTCCGCCCGCTATAATCCGGAGACAAACCAGCACCGTTTTCATTTTCCCCATCCTAAGCATGCTGGAACCCTCTGGCTCCCGAATAACAACAATACCGATAACTTGACGACCCAATACCGATATGTACCGATAACGCAAATTCAACGAAACCCCACCCCACCATCCATTAATTTCCACTGACACCAATCGCCATACTAGTCGGAAATCGGGATAATACTCCGAATACGGCAACGCCTTCGCCCACATCCCAGCTGTTGCTGTCGTCGTTGAGGCTGATATGCTAGCCAGAGATCGCAAGCCTAACGCCACTCCCTGGTACGTATCTACCTGCCCCCTATTTAACTCGCCGTAGTCATCGCCGAATGCCTCTTCTATTTTATGGTTCTCGGCTTCTCGTTCAGCCGTGGTATTATTCGGTTGGGCCTTGCCTGCACAAGCTATAAAACACTGAGCGGGTGTCAGCCGAATGGAACGGTCATGCACCTTTATAATTCTTCCGCCGACTCCGCCTCCGGGGAAGCAGCGATGCAACGAATCGGCATGTCTGCGCTCGAAGGTGCGGATAGCCGAGGAGGGAACAATCGGCGTTTCGCTCTCTATGGCGGTGTACCCCCGAATCAGGTCAACGCTTTCCTCCATGCAGTACAAGTATGTACTACAACAGCGCGAGGGGTAACTTCCCTGACCTGGCTCGCCACCGGAGGCGCCACAACCCTCGCCCGGCGCTTCTGAAACTCGAATTCATTGCACCAACGTCTGAACGCTGAATTGGCATCCAGTACATCAATTGTCGGGATCCTTCTGTCAAGTTCTGAAATTCTGACGTGGCCACTAGTGTACGAAGCCCTTCTCCTTAATATGTACTATAGTTAACTGTGCATCAATTGTGGGACCCTTCTGAAATTCTGATGTGGCCACTAGTGTGCGAAGCGCTTCTCCTTCAATACTACAAGACATGCCGTCGCTACGCTCCGGCCGAGGCGCAGTGACTCATATACCCGGAGCGTAATGTGTGACATCAGTAGTTCTAATTATGCTACCTACCTACCTACCTACCACCAGGTCGCAATCTTACGAGATGCGCAAAGCGAATTTCAGGTTCAAGTTAATATTGGTGGATTTCATGATATCAGCTGCATCAAAAGGAATAGAATCAGCCTAGTTGGGGGTGATGGGCCGCGGCATGGCCCGGCAAACTCGCACTTATGTACTTTTTTCTTCTTCTCTTACCATCTTATGTATCATCTCAAAGCAGGCTCTTTAACAGCTTAGGTGTGCATTCAATCGGAACCCTGAGCTGTAACCGAAATGTGTGTAGAGTGCCGTTGATGTCCGAATTTTTTCCCAAGGGCCGCCTCACCATAAATACCCTCGGCATGATCCACGGCATTGATGGGCAAAGTCCCACAATTTCTCGGTTGCAGCACACAAGGCCTCCGATTCAAACCGCATGTTTCTTAGAACAAGGGTAAAATTGCATTATGATTTGCTACTCCGCAAGCTACGGGCCAAAATAGTTCGCCGCGCCATGTGGAAGCGGCGGTGACGCGGCGGTGCTGCGGCGGGTGACGCGGCGGTCGCAAACTGACAAGCGCCGTTCACACGTTCTGGAGGCAGTAGCAACATCATATAAGCAGGGGACGTACTCACCATGTACCAGTTGTGGGTGGCGAAGGAATGGGCTTGAGTGACTGCGTGTACACGGTGTTTTCCACCACGGACAGTAACTCGGACGCGGCGGTGACGCGGCGCGATGCGGTAATGACGCGGCGGTCTGCGGCGGAACGCGGCGAAGTGCATGGTAACTTCGCCGCGTACCCCTTATTTGACGCGGCGGTACCGCCGCGTCACGCGGCGGTATGCGGCGCTCCCAACGACAGGACGCGGCGCATCCAAAATGTGACGCGGCGCGTCTTCAACATGGCGCGGCGGTCACACTTTGGACGCGGCGGTACATCGGCGCCGCGTCAACGCAATATCTCCCATTGGCAAAACCACCTGAGCCTCTGACTCTTGATTCAGCCTCGCAATCCTTCCTTTTCGAATTTATTAACCCCCACCAGAAATTCCCGGGAGGGTCGACCCGACCCGGTCACCCTGACAACACTAATGCTTCCTGAGTTGCGCTTGGGCATCGTGAAGTACGTCCGCATACCAGTTAAATATGTTACATATATTATTGCTGCTAGCACGTCTCTCAACGACTCCAGCACCGAAGATAACCTCAACATGATCTGTTGTAAAATGCTACAGGCGCGGCGCGGCGAAGTCTAACCTCACCGCGATATCGCTGTGACTGACATGGCCAATACTTTTCTTGTGGGATTCAAAGGCCCTAAATTAGTCTGGAAAAAGCCATGATGGCCACGATCCCTTAACCATTGTATCTGGATAAAAATATTCAATGGAAGAGATGAACGGCCCAGCGCGGCGATGCGCGAAATGGGGCAGCGCCAGATCTCCCCGACGCCGTTCTCACCGGTTTCATCCGCCACAACCTGGTCTGCTGGCAGACATAATGCTTTTTAACATTGAAACATACAATATGGGTAGATAAACCAAGTCTGATGGCTGCGCGGCGTGACGCGGCGAAGTGCAAGGTGGCGCCGCATCACCCCTTCTGCGCCGATCTTCCTGACACTCTTCTCATGGGATTCAAGGGCTTAAAATGTGTGTGGAGGAAGCCATGACATACGGGATCGGTGTCTTACTAATCCTGGGCGGAAATATACAATGGAAGAGATGATCGGCGCCGCGCGGCGAAGTGCGAAATGGGCCCATGGCACTGGAGAGGCGGCTCTGCCTGATGCCACTCTCATCGGCTTAAGCACCAAAAACTCAGTCAGGGGTAAGCCATGAGGGTTCTGATTATGGTGCCATCTAATTTCGACACATATATCAAGTTTGAGGGCTGCGCGGCGCGATGCGGCGAAGTGCTAGGCGGCACCGCATCACCCTTTACGCGCCGACGCAGCTGTTGAAACCGGCCACACCCCCCCGAAACCTCGCAGAACATGTATGCCATGTAGATTTTAACTTCCACTCAGCCCGCAGACTGAAATTCTTCTCCAACTTTTTCAATGATGTTCCGATTTGAATGCTAACTGCACAGCCACATGCTGGAGATGCAACAAGGTGGACATTGACCCCCAGAATGAGTTTTGCGGAAACATGCCCTGAAGCACAGGACACCATCCACATAATTCAATAACTGACTAAAAATGTTGAAACCAAGCCATGTGCCAAGATTTTGAATGTTTAGTGCCAATGCATCATGCAGAATTTTTCAGTTTCCACGCCGCTCCTCACTTCTTCCCCGTCAAATATATAGTGCAAATGAAGCCATGACGTACAGAATCCCTTTACGATTAAATGTGGATGATGATATCAAATCTAACTGATGAACCTCGCGACGCGGCGAAGTGCACGGCGACCCCTTCTCGGCCAAAACTTCGTGTATGTGCCATTGTACTCCTTTCTGACATTGAACCTCCAGATTGAAGTTATCTTCCACCCAGAACAGTGTAGGAATAAGCACATAAAGAAGGCCCCGGGGTGGGGTCGAGTTATTTGAAGTTATTTGACTAGCAATTTGATGCTTTCCAAGGGATCGGAACTCGAACTCTCACTTGGACTCGGCAAATAAGGTGTTATGGTTGAAGTGTTTGGAACACAATTGCATCAACAATTCCTGAGGGACGACCGCTTCTCGGCCAATTTATCAAGAGCGTCAAGTCACAGAATAGACACGGGCAGAAATTGCCCACTTCCAAAATATTTGCACTCAACTGACCACAGATGCGAGATACTATTCATGTTCAGTGCTTCACAATTGATTCCCCTCGTGTGATGGAGAGATTATCATTCACCAAAGTGCTGTTAACAAATTGCTGCAGCTATACGCACCCCCCTCAACTCGCTGTCTTCGACAAGCTGTTCAACCTTCTGCGGCTAGGGTTGAGCCCCAGGGGCTGGTCAGACGACAGGAAGTGATATAGAACCCCTGAATTATTATGTGCCTCTTCATCATTATCTTTCATAATTTTCTATATCATTTCCGAGTCCAAGGTATAATTTTATTCAACTTGAGTGCGCCCTTGATAGGGAACCCCTGATAAATTGTGATTATATGAGAGGTACATCTGTGAATTGTCTTAGACAGTGGTTTTAGAGCCCTCGGTTCATATGGCCAATATACAAAGGTGAGTCCAAAAATAGTTATATCAACGGTTTCACCCATTACGATCACATAGCCACTCGTAGAGGGTGTAACCATTGATTTTGGTCGATTTATATGTGGCCACACACTGTGTTTCAGGCTCTGAATATTTTTATGTATATTCCAATTGTTAGTTCAAGACGTTCTACGAAGCCAAATCTCAAAATCTTTTTTTTTTGTTCTGGTCTGGTGCCCCCGCGGAAATGGCAGCTGTATGGTGTGATCTGATGTAAAGGATCGCGTTACCGGACAATTAATTCCCATTTTCATCTTGGGGTGGCGGAGTTTCCTATGTGCACAGAAAATTTAATTGTAGCCACTTAGAGGCTGAGTTCGGAATGTTCCCTGCGAGTGTTCGGTTCACATCATATGTGCGTGAATGTGACTGATGTGTGACGACACCACTCTCTCTCCCGCGTACATGATAGGATTATTCGCCGTCAACACCCTGCTCGTCTTCCTACTTACAATGACAAACTGGGATCGTGTCCTTGGTCTCCTTCGGTGGCTGTATTCTGCTGCCTCGCGTTGGGTCACCACATCCACTGTGCTCGGGATCTATGGCCTTGTGCTTCTCTATCTGCTTGTTGTCGTTCATGTTCCAGCCACCACCGAGCATTCATCTCGAAAGCGCCGTAAAAAAAATCTCGTACCTTATTATAATCGTGATGATAGGTGCTTTTCCTCGCCCGACGCCGCCCATTGCTTTGCTTAGCCATCTCTGAGGGCTACTCAAAGGCTGGGTAAGGGAGGAGCAGGAGGGGGCGGTCCGAACAGAATCACGCACAAACTGTACGTCCTATTGCAGACATTTTTATCTACCACTTATCCCACACAAGCACGACGACGTACCACTGTCCCGCCGCCGCCGCTCTCTCCAGAGCTTCGCCGTGGCCATACCACCTCCCTGCCTGTGACTGCGACTGGAGCGCTGCCATCCCGCAGCGATGAACCCCTGGCCGGCTTTTCTTTATCGACCTGGAATGGGTTTCCAGATGGCGACTTTCGGTGTCACTTCACACGCCAACAGGTGGAAGACACCTCACGGCTTGCCTTTTACTGGATCTCCGATAAGCTTCCAGGGAAGCGTGGGTCGCTCGATGCTGTTACTCCTGAGAAAGGAAAGCTGGCATGCTTCAAGTGTGCCGGCATCATCGACTGCGGAGCGTCTGTATGCACTGCACAGATTGCACCCGGACCAAATGTTGCTCGGCAAATCGAGGCGCTCTGCAGTTGTGGATCCCCTCTCCGCCATCGGTCATGTACGGTGGAGTGGTCCGTTGCCTTCTATCGGGATGGCGCTGTATTTGAGAATAGTGGTACACACAATCACTCAAAGTACACCCACTTACTCTATACGGCGAAGAACAGGAAGACCCTGCAGCTTCAGGAGTTTATTTCAAGACAGCCCGTTGTTTTGCGCTCCGAGACAAACCCAGATCCCGCATCGGGAGAGGACGACAATACACAAGTGAGCATGGAAAATGTTAATGCGGGTGCGTATTTCATGGCACCACTCCTGGAACCTCCTAACGATTTGTTCTCAGGTCACCCGCAAAGTGATGATGGGCGAGAAGATGGTATGTCGTCGCACGCCAGGTCAATTTTCAAACTATTGATATACAATACAAGGGGATGCAGACGAGTCACTGGATGAGATGAACACTGAAGATGAGAGGGCGCTTGACCCCGACGCAGAAGTGGACGAGGAGTCGTGACTTGTTGTGAACACCGAACTTCTTCGACTAAAATATTGAAGGATTGGTTCAACGGTGTGATTCACATTGGGTTTCTATTAAAGGTAGGCAGTGGTCCCGGTACACTGATGTGTGCTTTAGTCCTCCGGCAAACTTAATGTGAATGGCAAGCTCGAGTGCCCTCGCGACCGGAGGTCCCGGGTCATCACCCGGTTTGTCCCGCACTAGCCCCAATCATGATGGGTGCTCTTGGCACCGCCCGCCTTGCCGCCTCGGCGTTCTGGCTTCACGCCGTGCACCTCAATACCCCGCGCTGACACAAATCATGACCCCAAGCTCATATGTCCATGCTTTACCACCGAATTGGGTTTACACTTGCTGCGCAGCGCCCCAGTTCTGCGGCCGCATCGGGCACTCATACTACAGCACGGACAATCCCGGCAAAGGCAACGGCCGAGAGTAGGCGCCGCGCATCACCCACTGACTTCGACTGTCGGCGGATACAACCAACGAGTTACGATTGGAATATATTCCACAATTCACTCAAGTCAACCAGTGTCGAGTTCCACTCTTGAGGTTGTTTGGCGTGCCGTGCCGGGTTGGTCGGGTGTTAGCAATGGTTCTGTGTATCCAGAAAGCAACCTGTGCCCTGTGGGTTTCCCCACTTAGGCTCGCGCTGACTTCGAACTGGACTTTGAACTGAAACTCGCGAATAATCGCACCACATGGCTTTATCTCGTCTCAAATTGGCAAGTGAATTGGAAATTCAGCCAAAACGAGTCATCCCTCTTTTGCTCCGCTCCTCCAAGTCCACTGATGCTGGTGCGTATTCCGTTCGCACAATCGATTGAGATCAGGCTGAATTGGTTACAGGGCGCGCTAAGAGGGGCCATCAAACACCTTTTCCACCGCGGTGGCGGCGAGACGGAGTCCGACGAAGAACTACCAGCAGAGTATGCACATTTACCCATATGTGAGTTTATTCGGATGTGTGAATATCCATGCTGACTTTGATTGCTCACTTTAGATAACGCAGCTGAGCTGCCCAAAACAGCTATACGAACAGGGACAGGGCAGGAGGTTGCATACCATGCCACGGAACGGAGAGCGGTCGTGACAGAATCCCGTGCGTGGACATGAGCACTGCATCCGAATGCATTCATTGATGAACCTAGTACCCAACCCTAAGCGCAGGCGCGCCGATTCACCACCCCTCTCCAATTTCTTCACACGCCAGCGTAAGAAGCGTGACCAGGCTCACCCATCGCGATCCGCTGTCCCATTCGCACCGCCACTCAAGCGCATGCGCCGCTCCTCGGCTAGTCCATCCAAGGCCGAAGAGCGGCGCAGGCCAGCTGTGCTGTCGCTCTTAACGCGGAAAATAACTCGCCAGAGGACCAAAGTTAATACTCGGGACAGTGTGTCTTGTAGCGGGAGCGACACCCCCAGTGATTCTTCCAGCTTCCACGAGGTGCGACGTGGACGCCGGGCTCAACGACCAAACCACAACCCGGTGCACCAGGCCCACTCCGAGAGAGAAGTTTTGGACGCGGATGAGGAGTGGGGCGACGAGGATGATGCACCTTCTGCTCGCCTGAGCGGGCCGGATAGGTGGAATCCGTGGCCCGATGGTAAATGGGAGACCACTCACACACGCGACTATTTTGAACAGTCCCAGTTCGTTGTGCATTGGGCTTGCGAGGTTCGAGGAGGTAAAAAGAACTCTGTGGGAAGCTCACGGGCCAAGACAAAATTCGACGGGGTGCATACTCTTCGTCTCTGCCTCGGCGTCATGAAATGCACGAACCGGCACTGCGACATCATCACACGCCCACAAACGAAGAATTCCGGACGACTCGCTCAGCTTCAGGGGGGATGCTCTTGTGGTTCGCCTCTTCAGCACCATAAATGCGATGTTCGGATCGAATATTGGGTCTATCGCGATGGTGCCCACTTTCGACATTCTGGCTATCACCACCATGAGAGAGTCCCAGCTCGCCATCTGACCCTCCGGGAAAGGTCTCAGTTCGAGAATGTCGTCAACGAACATCCACGAATGGGACCTGCTCAATTGCTCGCTGGTCGGCCTGCTCTCGATGGGCCTGGACCATCTGTGGCAGATATCAGCTCCGTACTGATGAATCCCCATCGCATCCAATATGAGCGCCGCAAGATTTTCAATCCCGAGAACAAGGTGTGTGTGCATGCGCTGCCTTCCACATCTCTCTTGACCGTGTCCACCGCTTCAGGTCCGTGACCTGCGCTTCTTCCCAAAACTCGAACGTTTCAAAGAGAAGCACCCCGACTGGACTGTTGGTGTGCATTGGATGCATCGCATCAATGTCATTGTCCTGCAATCGCCCTGGCAGCGCCGCATCTCACTGAAAGACCAGATCAAGAGCGAAGCGGTGAATGGCGTTGTCTCGGATGCATGCCACGACTATTTCACAGGGCAGAACCAGCTGCTGTTTCTCAGCTCTACATTCGAGCCTATTTATCTCAAATCATGGGTTCCGATCCTCATGACATATTCGAACGGTGCAACGGCTGTTCATTACCGCATTCATTTTTTATATCTTTTCCGTGGTTTGGCGGCATGGTGTCGCGAGATCAAGCGGAAAGTGACGGACGAGCTTTTTGCCAACGTGCGTGTTCAAAGTCTAGCGCTTCAGGCACGGCAATTAACTGCTTTGTACAGGTTGTCGACTTCAGTGATGCTCAGCGGAACGGTTTCATTCAAGCCTTTGTCGACTTCTGGCTGGAGTTTGCCCCACACGGGCGAAAGGAACACGAGTTAAATCAAGCCGCAGCTGCGCTGCTGAAGGGCTGCAGACAACATTTTGACAACCAGATCACACGGGTCGCCAGGATCAGTCGAATCGTAGGACCGGAGCGGCAGTCAACATTTCGCAAGTTTGCGAAGGCACTCCTGGGCCAAAAAACCATGAAAGGTCTTCGCGCTTGCGCCGCAGCATTGATCCGCGGATTCCCAGATGCGAAACCATGGGTCGACTGGTGGATGCGTCCCAGTCATGCAAGCATGCGGTTTCTTGTGGCAAGCGGCATGGCCCTCAAGCTTTGGGAGTCGCTTCCCGCAACCACTAATGGTGCCGAATCGATGCACCATAGATTTTACCGAATGATTGGACGCCGCAACACTCTTTTCTACGGAATGGAAGGATTGGTTCGTATTGCTGAAACTTTTGAACGCAGTTATAATGCGGCTCGCCGTACGTCCTCTGCGCCTCTACTCAATTATTTCACTCACGGGGCAAGAATAGAGGGCCATAAAATCTTCTACGGCCGCGACCCACAGTACTGGAAAACGACTCGGTTCCGATACTCGTGGACTAAGCACAGCCGACACGAATCTCGTCCGAAGCTATCCATGGACGGGCGTGCGCCAGACACAATCGCAAGGCTGAAGGCAAAAGCGTCACGAAAAAGGCGGACAAGAGTGGCTGCACCAAGAAAAAAGGTGCCGCAGCCCCCATCCGAATTTCAGCGTTCTTTTCGTTGGCGAAACAACTCTTGCTGGTTGGACTCGTCACTAACGGTGCTCTTTGCTGCCGCAAGTCGGGACTTTGTTCATATGCAGGCCATCTTTGCTGTACTACCTGCTGGCCACCTTTTGCTGGAACTCCTGTCAATTATTTCAAAGTATATTGAGCAGGCGGCCCTCTCCGGATTCGAAGACGGTGGCTGTCAGGTTCTGACGGATATGCGTAAAGGGTTTCGCAAGAAGCTCATGGACGCGAAATTGGTTCGATCTATTGGCTCTCCAGATGCCATTTTTGTGAGTACACCAGCTTGTGAAGATGTCGAAGGAGTCACTGAGAACCGAACAGGGATGGCTGCAGCAGATTTTGTCTACGTTGACTTCAGCACCCGATGAAGCGAGTAAGCGTTGCCTCGCATTCTTCCGACCCTACGCAGTCCAGGTGAAAAAATGTCCTGGATGTGAAGCAGCCCCCCTGGAGCACTGGGAAGTGTCCCATCCGTTGTGGAGAGCACCGTTTCAGCTGTCCAGAGAGATGCACCGAATATTTCCCGGTGACCTTAGCAAATGGTTCCGCTGGCTCTTGGATCCGTC
Organism: Mycena rosella; assembly: GCA_029378255.1. Classification (NCBI taxonomy): domain Eukaryota; kingdom Fungi; phylum Basidiomycota; class Agaricomycetes; order Agaricales; family Mycenaceae; genus Mycena; species Mycena rosella. The sequence goes on along the minus strand of JARKIE010000637.1, from coordinate 8,760 downwards.
GGAGTGGGAGAGAGCGACTTGCTGGCGGCAGTGGGATTCAAACCCCTTCTGCAATGGAGCAGCTGTGGCAAAAGAATACATCCTCAGCATCCCAGTCGCTCTTGTTCTCGAAGTCGGCGACTCGCTCGGGTCCTCATGGAAGGTTCCTCCAACCCTCCTGCCTCTAGGTCAGAAATTTGCGGCGAAAGGCGTCAAATATAATCTCGCGGCGCAGATTTACACCAACTACACCGCAGAACTGGGGCGAAGCTCCCACTTCATCGCTCGTTATGTGACTCCAGACAGCGCCAATATCTTCGATTACGATGGCATGAAGCACGATGGACATGCGAAGCATCGACGTGGGGCAAAAATTTCCGGGTGGCTGTCAGGATCATCGAACAAGCTCAGCAGTCTGCCCACTGGATACAGGCTCGCGGCGATCGTCTATCATCTCGAGGGGGGCGAGAATGGCCAACAATTATTTCGTGCAGAGCGGCAGAAGGCAGCACCGTGGGGTCTGCAGCTGGATGCCAATCCCATTAGCAACCAGCCGTTTGCGCGGTTCGCTCGGCTGCTGCAGCCACATCTGAGACAAATGACTGGAGATGAGCGCCAAGATTGGGCGAGCGAAGTACGCCAAACACAAGCCGTCGAATATCAGATGGGCGATTCGGAGCCTCCGGAGCAGTCCTCGCGCAAGGACAAAGTCACGGAAACGGGAAGATTTCGAAGGGAATTCATTTCCTTACACGACGACGATGACCAGGAAATGCCCAACAACAGCGGTGTTGACCAGGACTCTCTCGACGAGGTCATACTGAACACAGTTGATCCAATTGCTCCGAAACAGCGACGGCTAAGTGGTGCAACCTTCACAAGCAGCGACTCAAGTAATTCGACTACACCGTGCCCCATTAATTGCTACGGTTGCGGCGAGATTTCGGATGGTGATGACGACCTGGAGCAGGTCCAGTGCACGTCCTGTGGATTTTGGTCGCACTTCGCATGTCAGCTGGAGGACGACGAGGTCGACTGGAATGATCCCGAAGTCTATTTTACCTGCCAGGGATGTCGACCGAGACCCTCAGTTGAATTGTGCGTCGCAATTTATCTGTATTGGCACATTTATTAATATGATCGTCCAGGTTTTTCCCCCGCGAGATCGTGATGCTGCCGGATCCTCGAGCCAAAGACAACTGGCGAGGCAAAGATGTACTGTGGTTTCCGGCTCGGTTCTTCAAACACCATCCGCATGCACAAAATCCGAAGAGGGAGTTCGAATTTCGGTTCTTTGAAAGTATCAAGTGGCCTAAGACTCGAGACGACTTGATGCGACCTTTGAGGACTTACACGCAGGATCGGGTTTTCTGTGAAGAAATTTTGAAGGCGGTGCCCCGACTTGAGCAGGTAAGCGGACTCTTATCCTACAAGTCCAGTTCATTGACCACACTCAGATTGGGATGATTCGTCGCCCTGCCTACTTCTTCCCCGACCCGCCAAAGAACTACGCACTCATGAAGATTTTTGATGCAGCAGTTGCTCCGCTTGCGAAGCTCTTGAAATCTTTGCCGGATGAGCACCCTGTTGTCAGCTCGTACAACTTGTTTTTCAAGGACAGACCTGAAGATGATCGGGACAACCATGTCGATGCGTGGATTCCAACACGTTTACGTGATCCTGTGTCGGAGCTCACCCTCTTAATGGAGCGTCCGCTGGAGCAACTTCAGGACTTCAGGGTGGTCTCTGTCGCGGGTCCGGAGCGGCGCTGTCGAGTTACGGCCGTCGGCCGTGTCATGCTCCAGCTTTTGGCTCTTCAGCATGAGCTTCAAGAGCCACTGAATTTAAACGGCGACACCTTCGAGGAACTCATGGAGGGGGCCATCGACCCGGCGAACAAGGAGTGGCTCCAGGCAATGCGGGGAATTTTTTGTGCGACAAACCCAAAGGTGTTGCGTCACAAGAAGTATTGGGACATGGAGAAATTTCGCGATTCTTTTCGGACGGATGTTCTGACCACTCACACCATTCTCGATTCCACGTTCCGACCGGCAACATACATTCGAATCAAGCCATGGGAAATTAGACGGCCTCTCCTTGCAATTGAGGTAACCGAAAGCGCTGAGGAGGATAATGTCGAGGGAAATACGCGAGGTAAAGTTCGGCACCGGACGGACGATAATGACGAAGATGCTCCTGCGGTCAAGCGACAAGCAATGGCGCGCCGACTCCGCCCTCGAGAACGCAAGGCACAGGGTGCAAAACAGGTGGCCGCTGTGCCGGCTGGTAAGGTCGTGGCGTCGGGGAAAGGGTGGTATACAATAGAAGATGATTCTTAACGAGATTTAATTTGCAGAGAATTCAGAATTCATAAACATAGGACTAGTGTAAAGGGAACAATTCATTCATTCAGTACCAATGTGTGTATGAGTTTTATCATGCCAGACTATGGATCACAGTCTTAGTGGCAATGAACATCAAACAACACAGATGTTCAATTGCATGTCAAGTTACTCAGAATAGCACAGGCATTTATTTCCAATGTGTATATGAGCCACAGAACCTGTTTATACTGGCCCATAAGGTACTCGTTTCCACGGCGATCGCCGCGGCACCATCATTGAGTAAACGCGGGAGCGGTGGTTAGAGCAAGCTGTATGGCAGTGCAAGGAGCATCTGTGTGTACTTAGGGTATGTTAACCCGGCACGGTCTTACAGCGGCGACGCCGGCTTACCGTGGTTAATGTATGTGGTTGAGTTATGTAGGCTACAGGGGACTTGAGTGTCGATAAGTACCGTGTAAATAAGTGTCTGTAATGTCAGCGGCGGTGCGCGGCGATGGAGATGGAGGACGCGGCAGTACCAAAGGAGGACGCGGCGATCGGATGTTGGGACGCGGCGGTGTTGACAGGTGACGCGGCGGTGACGCGGCGTGGATCGGCGGACGCGGCGAAATATCCTAGCCCCAAGCTACGCATACAGATGATACTTCGCCGGGGCGGTGACTGTAATTCACGAAAGCTCTCATTGTCGCGTACCACTCCTCATCTGGAGAAGTCGGTGAAAAAAAAAACATTTATATCGTGTCTGTGTTTACCATTCTAAAATGCGGTCGGTAGGACCTCGTGCTGTTCGAAAAATCAGAGCAACCCATGCCGTACAATTGTAGTCCGGCTGAATTTAGGAACCGGCCGATCCCTTCCCAAGACTGGAACAAGGCAAAGAAATATTCGCCCAAGCCGCATCGGACATCTTCCGTAAAGTTGCGGGACAGCTCAGAGCGACACCGCATGTGTGACTCTTTCTGTACGCGTAATTCCACACGAAACCTCGTTCCAACGTTCTGCGCATCGTCCTCCAAGTTTTGACATGGCTTGGTAAGTCCGGGTCTATGACGAGATGACGCGGCATTTTGAGGAGGACCCCCTCGTTCAAGAGTTCGGTGTACGGGTGCCTAACCCCGTTCGCGTCGCAAAATCCCAAGTTGAGTACAATTCCTGCCACAGGATGAGAGCGGCATGGAATAACGCGAATCCGATACTCTCCTCTCTGCATTGTGTGGATGGAGAAAAGGCTGCCAGCCGCATCGACCAAGCCATTGTTCGTGAATCCGCCTGCCAAGCGAAGGAATTCCCGGACCAAATCTGAATGCCAATCTGTTGTGTAAAAGTCCAATATAAGCTTTCTCGCGCATGTGGTCGTTCGGAGCGCCTGAGGTATGAGGAAGCCACCGACCAGTGCTATTGTTGCTAGTAATAGGAGGCGGATCTCTGCGAAGATCAGGCCTGAGGCCGCGAAGGCCACAGATATCTCGTGACGGATCAGCTCCGCGGATGCGGCTCAGAGATCGCGGCAAGTCCTTGTGAATGCTACTCCGAGTCGGTCCTTCAGACCCAGTGAAGCCGTGACACGCAAAACAAATTCTCTAGGCATCATAGAGAGAAGGCTCGAAACATCACCGACATCTGCAGCTCCCATTAGTCCAAGTCAAACAAAAGCCGCATCGGTTACCTTCATCCACCAGCGTGTCTTTAACGTATCGAAGGACTTTCCGCCCGCATTTTTTGTTGGCCAACGCCAGTTCGAACAGGGTATAGGCATAGAGTTGAGAAAGGAGGTCGGCTAGTTGCAGTTTATCGTTACTGCGGCGCACAATTCTGAGAAAATGGCGTAAGTCTGTGTCCAGCATTGAGAGTATGCTCCTGAGTAAATGCGATCGGACACATGAGGGGCCAGGGTTTGTCATATCGGGCCTTTGCGCATCACAGGTCTCATGCGGGGAGCGTTGCGCGGATGGCTCTATCTGAAACATACACAATTACCTTGCTTGCAAGGTCTCTCCACCCTCATAATTGGACCGCATTTTACCCCACCCATTGATCCTCATTCTCCCGAGCCAATCATACAACTTTGCTGTTCTCGTTTACATACGGTGGGTATATTCACGGGTGTTACATAATTTGTTACGCATTGCCGGCTATTGTCACCGGGGGTGCCTACACGCAGCAACCTGCAGGACCAACACAATTGATCAAGAGCGCAAGCAGGAATTGGAAAGACACCAAGTTACACTTATTTTGTCAAGCAAGGTCTCTTCCGACGTAGTCAGAGCTTTCTAGTTATCTGGCAGTTCCTCAAATTGCCCTCAGCATTACATCTGCAAAGGCCGGCACGGATGTCTGTGGTGACGAGCGGGCAACGAATTAAGTGGGCGGGATCGCTACAATGCGAACGCACAGTGGGACGAGTCGGGATGTGAAGCGGCGGGTAGCGCCGGCTGCTGCTGTGACGAAACAAGGTGTGTAATTTGCTCTACAGCGTTGATAAGCGAGACGATGGCCATGACGGCACTGCGTTGATGTGCTCACGCCGCATCTAACTGCGTGATAAGAAGAATATCAAGCCCAGCGCTCCGACGGCAGCAAGACTAATGTGCGAGGGAGTCAACCCATGCTCATTGCTCAGTACTCATCAGCAGGCGGGAGCGGGAACAGATGTGGGGACCTCAGGGGATGGAAGCGCGGGCGGGGGCGATCGCCTACGCATCATGGAGCGCCGCACTGATTATATATGTTAAATTGGAATCTCATTCAGACTAGAATTTTCTACGGAACGCGGCTATGAAATGCCATTTGAGAGAATCGAACCCGCACAAGAATTGAGTAGAGGATTACGAAACATCAACACAGCCACTATAAACTCACAAAGAATGAATGAGATTTAAAGGACAGCCACTAAAGCCACTTCAACACAGCCACTATAAATAATAGCACAGCCCCTATTCTTTTTACAAACTTAGATTGGGACACTTTTTAATCAGACCTCAAAAACCTCATTTCGGTTGATCAAAAACGATTACATAAGTACTCGTAATTTTCGGCGTGGCGGACGGTTTCAAGGCGGTGATCGGTGCAGAAAGCGGAGTACGGCTAACGGCAAAGGGACCGAGGGAACGAATCAGACAAAAAGTGCCGTACTGTAATTATGGAAGGCAATGTTCAACAAGTGAGGCACGAGCTTCACATGTTGAAGTCTCTGTCTAGGAGAGACTAAAGGCAATGTGTCCATTCCGGCGGTGGTACTATTGTCCAATGTAGAATTGCCGGCATGGAGGATTTGGATTCAAATTTCATTGTTGATATGGGAGCTTTTTACGGGTGCACCAAGCAGCCTTTGCACTGTAAGTAATCACGATTATTAATTAACTTGTGTTGTGCCGCGGGTCTGAAGAAAAGGGAATAAGTATGCAAGCCGTTGCAAGATTAGACATGTGTCCACAAATTGCATATAAATCGAAGCGGCGGAGAACCATGAATAGCAATTACACAATGAAATAAATTCAAATTGACTTGCCGGATCCGGGGCGACTCATGCCTGCAAAAAATAGCACCATATTCTCCATAAGAATCGGAGGAATATTCCAGGCAATTTGAGCGCCCCGAGCAAGCGTAGCGCCAGAATCCGGGGTTGAAGTGCACACCTCGCTGAACTGAATTTCATGGGCAGCAAAGTGAATGATACGGACCATTATGTGTTGGCGAGTCGTGTGCTGGACCATGTCTTGAGACAGGGCTCATGAAACTCCACTGGTTGATGTGCGAGAGGAGAGGGCCAGGCAATGCAAAGGCTACACGGTCACGGCAATCACATTTCTTGAACTTGACATCATACAAACCAAGAAGTATCGAAACGATGGTGAAAACAGGTTTAAACCCCTTCAATCCATCCATCAGTTTCTAACTCTTCTCCCAGAGAAGAGAGCCTCGTCTCGTTTTTCTCTCCGATCCCCTTTTTAAGAGCATCCGTCGGGATGGTTAGACAGACACTGGGTAACACAGATATTGTTGAGGAGGACGTTGCATGCTAACCCCTATCTGTTGGTGAGGCTCCAGCAGGTGGCGAAGATCTTGTTCACCACATTAACCAAATTGCTCTCCGGCATGGTCCTGACAGCCCCCTAGCTGGAAGGTCCCATTGAATATGAATATGGAAGAATACACCGCCAACGGTCAGACACATGGGCGCCAGCTGGACGTAACTCACCTGATACATGTCGCTGGAAGCTGGCCGCAGCATGGGGGAAGCTGTCAGTCAGCTGATTTCTCTATAACTCCAGGCTGGACCCAGGTCGACCTGGTAGCCAGCTGAGCCCCCAGCTGATATCTATCTGGAGCCGCATTTGTTACACAACCTTCCCATTCGATGGATGGGATGAAAAATGGAAATATATTCAACGGTATAGGTATATAACACACTAGCAGTTTGCCCGTGCTATGCTACGGGAGCAGTAACTTCATCTCGACAATGAAGAAATTTCTGCATCCCTGAACTTCATTGCATTCAGATTATCTTTGAGCATGCCGGATAGATTGTACGACTGTGCCTCCCGATCCCCCGTTTGTTACCCAGGTATTCAAAATTATGCACCTTCATCCTGCCAGTCCCACTACGATTCAACATTGCCTTTGTCATAACGCTCCGTGGTATTCATCTTCCCCAGCTTTCGCGAAAACTATGCTCGCCCGGCTATCTCGGCCTATATTACTGCTTGTCAAATTCCTTTCAAATCCCGTCTTCACTTGAAAACTTTACCCCTACCTTCACCTGTCTTTCATTCTGCTGAAATCCCAGCCTTCCTGCTGTCAATATTGCCTGCATGTCAAACTTCCACCTTCATCTTCAAAATCAGTTGGTTCAAAATTTTAATGACATTTTTGCCTTGATCTTTCCTCGTGGAAGTCAGCCCTTATTCTGGGTACCAGTCCCTCCTCCACAATTAGAAACATCTCATGTTATGTTGACCTTTAGCTCAGCCTTCATATTTCTCTCCATGCAGCCTGCATCACGAACTCGGTCTTGACTGGTCGCCTCGTTTGCTTGCCGTTCACACGGAAATCTTTAACCTTTGTCGTCCGAAAGAGTTGAGTTGATGCTGTTGCCATAATTCTGCTGTGATTTCTGTAACCTATATCCTATAGTATGTAACAGACCATATTCCAGCTCAGGCCCTTGTCTGCTGAATTTTGACAGGAATTCGAGGTCCATCGAGGTGTTCAACATCGTAGCAGTTTATAAATAGCAATCCAACAGTTGGGTGGAGAATTGGCCATTTCGGTGGAGCAGTGGGGCAAATGACATCATTCGGAGCTCGGTGCGAGCTTGTCCAGTGACCAGTAGCCAATCAAATTGTGTGGCAGACCCAAACAATGTTCGATTCTTATATAGATTCCTCAGCTAATATAACCATCACCCTAGTTGCGGGGTTGCGGGGTTGATAGGCTGGCCCTGTGACCAGGCGTGAAATCTTTCAATTTTGTGTCTGTTGTTACTCACTAGGGCCATATAAACCAATAGATCACTCCAAGAGAGCTAGTGTGAGGTCCGAACATCTAGCTAGAGATATACTACGTGTACTACCTGTAGGCGCTCGGTTGTGATGATGGTACCACTATGGGCCAGATTCCCAAGCAGCTATACTACCTTTAGCTAAAGGTCGTCCACCCGTTCTGTGAGGAACTGGGACTTGCCTGCACGATCCTACCAAGGACATAGTTACTGCACGCCATCTAGACAATGGGCAATATGCTGGGGACACAATTAGAGCCTGCACAACGTCGCGGCGGTCAAAGCGACCTCGCGCGGCGGCAAGTCCGACACTTCCCGATAAAGCCGATCAAGCTTTTGACAGGAAGTGTCAACGGTTTAACCGGACCGATGATCGGGCCAGCGGAACAACAACTCCGCGCGGCTAAATAGAGATCACCCGGTCTAGGCACTCGCTTTATCTAAAAGCCTAGAAACCATATGGAGCTGTCATTAAACAATTAAAATAATAAATATACCATTTTCTCGCGAACTAACTTTCAACAGGACCAGTTTCGCAGCTAAATGAGCTCGGAGCGTTTATCCGACGAGTTCTGAATACCCGTTTGTATTATTTTGTGACCAGATACCGTGATTTCCTTATTTAGATCTCTCGTTTGTATAAATACCTGTAGTTCTCTAGGAGGAAGCCAGTGGATTCTACCCTTTTTTACCCAGAGACCAAGGCTACCAGCTAGGTCCTGTGTGGGAACGTCTAGACTCTATTCGGCACAACTCTAGGAACTTTTAGTTCTTTCAGTTAGCTTACCTTGTGGGAATAAATTTGATTTCAATTGATATTTGAACGCGAGACAAGTTGAGAAGTTCGAAAGAGCTAATCAAGTGCAAGTTACAAGTTACCAGTACACGCGATGGACCAGCTACGCTGGTCGCGGCGGATCGGAACGGGCTGTTTGG
>JARKIE010000636.1:0-34465 GCA_029378255.1 Mycena rosella | reverse complement strand
ATTACATGTGACAAGATCAGATGTTGTGACTGAGTCATCCATGTGTACCGAATGCGGACATCATCTGTGATCAACATGAATAATGGGATGTGTGACCAGCTCTCATACAGCTGGGGATTAGCTGACCGACACATATTCTGCAAGCAGAGTCAACCCCTGCACTTTATATCTGATACCATCTGTTATCAACATAACTGATGGCAGTGTGTAACCAGCTCTCACGTGGCTCAAGATTAGCTGAATGGCATACATTTTGTAAGCTAATTTCCAGTGGACTCTAATGCTCCAGCCCATATATGTACATTGCACCTGTAATGTGGCTGTGGGAGCATCTGTCCGACATTATTTACTGTGTGCATATATGACCCAATAGAGGTGCCAAATACAAGCAAATGATAACTGTGTGCGTACTACGGAGGTGGAGTTGCAAGGTTACCCAGCCTAATAATAAATATAATGCGGCCAGCAAGGGCCTTTGAAACGGTCATATGGTGTAGTTGGTTAATATTTGTTCGATTATTTTGTGCAACTTTTGGTTGTGCTTTCAATTCTTATTGTGGGTAGTAACCAAATTTATTCCCTTTCTTGGCCTGTCCGAGACGTCAGCAAGCAATTTGAGGATTTTCAGTGGAGCCACCAGTATCCTCCTCTGCCTTGTTTTCCAGTGGAGAACCACTGAACTGACCACTTTATACCACATTTCACCTTTCTTCTGGTTCACAGAGGAGAAACAGTTGACAGTGTAGTAGTCCTCGTAGCCGCCAACCAAAGCCTGATAGCCACCAGTAGTTCTGATAGCCCTCCGGCCTCTGATCCGTAGTGTGTAGCACATCACCGACGGATCAGTAGCGGTTGATAGCATGAACCACCGGGAAGAGTGTTTTTGACTGATTTTCGGGTGTTAGGTGGCCACATCAACACCACATTGGTGTTTCCTCTTCATTGAGGCAAATGAAGTTACTCTGTACAATTGGATGGGATGCTAAAAATTTTCAAGAAATTTACATAAGTCGGTTCAAAGTCCGACACACGTGCTCAATTGCGTGATTGTTTATGGTGCCAAACGCCGATGGTTGGTCGCTCTTCTTCTCTTCCCCCATCTCCCCGTCGCACTCCCCCTCCCATATCCACGAGAAACTTCCAGATCCACCGTTCCTGCGCCTCCAGTGTACTCTGCAATCAATTGCACTCCAAACCCTCTGTCCCACGGCTCGCCTGATGCCTGTACCACACCAGGTCTTCGCACTGCCCCTTAGGCTCGCTGGCCGTTCCAAGACTCCTTCAATCCTTCAAGATTTCAAACCACCCTCAAATACTTTGCACCATCAATCCCTAGTCTCAGTCTAGCTGGCTAGGTGCTGCTGCCTCTCTTTCCTTCCACAATAGACCCCGCATAACTTCAAGTCTCACTGCTTATTTCATTGCTTTCGAGCTTTGAGTATTGGTAAGCCCATCAGCTCTTTATCTTGCGACCTCTGATATCATGTCCAGATCATTATAATCGCGCCGTTATTCTTTAGTAATTAACAAACTTGAAATATATTGCAACTCAAGACCCCAAAGTGGCCGAAGACTCAAGTTTTACGCGAACTTAAGTCCGAGATTAGGTCTAACCTCCCCGCTCTTAAGTTGAGCTCCTCTTACTTCATACCCTGCTTTCCGCCTCGAAGCGGAGGCGGAGAATGATTCCACTCCCAGCTTCTTACCGCCAGCCAGAGAAAGAAACCTGCGAGGGACAGTGGGAGTGCAGCGGAGTACGTACCGAGTCGTAACTCAAATCTTGACGCGAGTTCCAGCAACCGCAGATGCCTCGCAGGGGACGAACGAATCAGGAGATGCTTCTGGGAATGATCACCTAAAGTTATCCATCCTAAACGAGTATGGCTTTTTGAATCGGCGAGGAAGAAAGTTTGCAGGGACGTTGTGTGGTCGAAATGGAAACTTCTGCGGGAGTTAGGAGGGCTTAATTACGTAAACCAGGCTTGTACCGGTGAGGGTTGGCAGTAGGAGTCCAGGGGCCTGGTTCTCGAGTAATTCCGTAGAAATTTCGAAGCAATAGAGGTATCGCATGACTTGAAAAGCAGTCGAGAACCTGAGATATCGGCTTAACTCCACATGCGAAAATGCCTTCCTCTGACACAGCGAATTGGGGAGTCGAGTGCTTTTCGCTCATTTGGTAAGCTTCCTCCGGTTTGAGTATTAACGCGGTTAAATCTGCCGAGGCAAGCAGCGGGAGGTCGGTGCGGGCGAAAGCCGGAACTGGCCGGAACAAAGTAATCAAAGGTCAAGCACATGGCCCATCACCGTGCACGGTCCGGGTGTGATGCTGGCCTTTGCCTAATTACTGTAATTACCTTCGATGCATATCAATAGCACAATGAAATTTAACTTGAGCTCCATTCTCGAACTTCGAACCAACAAACACGATTTCAGAATAGTAATATACATGGACATTCAAAACACATTATGAAGTCCGTGACGGGCGATAACAGCGGCTATTTCGGGTTGATCAGAATGGGTAGGTTGGGTGAACGCAGACATACCTCCAGGAAAGTACTCGGCGGGGGGCATTGCCATTCTTGATGGGTGAGCACGAAGCGTCACTGGCGCAGAGGTGCCACTGACTTAGCTCTATCTTGAATCGGTTGAAGATCACTCACAAGTTACTGACCCTAGGTGCTGTGTTAGGGAATCAAGTCCATGATTCCCAGACAGATACGCACCGCCTGAAACCAAGTTCTGTCTCTGGAAATAAATGTGCGCAGTGGATAAAATCACTCACGCCCTGAACAAAGCCGACACATCTGGGAATCAAATCCATCGTCTGCAGAAAATCCCTCACCATCTGACCGGAGGTTGGGCACGTTAGGTCAGGTCATTGGAAGCACTCACAATCTGAATATAATTACTGTGTCAGTAAATCAGGAGATGGGCAAGGGTATATGCCTCACAAACTAATTTGCATCTCAGCAAACCCGGTCCTGTTCAGAAAAAAAACACTCACTCCCTGAACAGAGGTTCTTCCGTTGAAAAAGCCGCATAATCGATGAATATTACTCACAATCTACCCACAAAATGACATGTCAGGCAGTGATTTTTAGCCGATGCTAATTCAAATTCACTTACCGGCTGAACATAACCGTCAGGGCTAGAAATCAAATCCAAGTCGGTGGAAAATCACTCACATCCTGAATGCGAGTTGCCTTTTAGGGTCAGGCCAATCATTGGTAAAACGGCTCACATCCTGAGCCCAATTTCAGTGTGAGGGAATCAGATCCAGGGTTAGCAGGAAAGACTCACGCCCTGAACACACAAGCTCTGTGTTAAACGATGTCAATCACAGGTGATAACACACTCACAGCCTAATCTCAAGCTCTGCATCAGGGAAACCGGTCCAAGCGGAGAATCACTCACGCGCTGGACCCCGAATCCGGTCAGTGACTTAGGTATATGCGAAAAAAAATCTCACCATCTGGAAGTTAGTTTCAGCTCGGTCACTAACTCTCGGGAAAATAGTGAGGCCTATGACTCACCCCCTGAGCCAAAAACAGGTCAGGGAATCAGGTTCACCCCCATGAAATTAGCCACTCACGTACTGAACCCAAGTTCGGTGTCACGAAATCTGGGTCATAGTCGGCGGAAAATTACTCACTTCCTGGATCCAAGTTCATCCAAGTTCTGTTATGTGGTTTACGGAATCTAAAGACACTCACGATCTGAAGAAGAGTTCCATGTTAGTAAACCGGAGGTTGGTACGGACATTGACTCACAGACTGAGTCATGTGTAAATGAATGAGGTCCATATACAGTTGAGAATCACTCACGTCCTCAAAGCAAGTTCAGTGTTGGTAGATGAGGTCTGTAGTGGGCGAGAAAACACTTACAAGCTAAAAATAACTGCTGCGTTAGGGATTCCGGTTGATAATGGGTCAAAATTACTCACCATCTGGGCATAATTATGTATCAGGAAGTCAAGTCGATGGTCGTGAAAAATGACTCACCCGCTGACGCCACATTTTGTGTCAGGGAATAAAGTCCATGGTCTGGGGGGGAATCACTCACATTCTAAACCCCATGTATGTGTCACCACAGTACGTCCACAAGGTAAAGAATGACTCACAACCTGAAGAGAAGTCCTGTGTGTCAGAAAATCCGGTATACACTGGGATAAAAGGCGCTCACCCACTGCGTGACGTGTCAGAGAGTCGGATCCCATTAGCAATTGGAATCACTCACGTCCTGAACAGGATTTTCACCAGTCAATCATGTCTACAGCCGGTTAAAAGATACTCACAAGCTGAACATAAGTCACGTGTAAAGAAATGAATTTGCGAAATTCCTCACCGGCTGAACATAATGAATGACCGTGTCAGCGATCGGATCTCAGTGTTGAATTTAGTTGAGAAAAACCTTACCTGAAATAAAGTTCTCGTCAGAGGATCAGTTCTTGAATGGGTTAATTACTCACAGTCTCCTGAGCACAAGATTCGTGTTAAATCAGCTCAGTCGTGGGCAATAAATTACCCACTAGCTGACCATAACCCTGGAATATGCGTCGGTACACAACGTCCATCGGGTCAATGGTGCGCAAAAACAAGTGCGTACCGCTCCGGCTACAGCGCACACCACACTGGCAAGCAGGGTAAATTTCAAGAGTTGCATGATTGTAAGTTGGTATCGCGGCAGTAGAAGTCGAGATGTGCCCTTCGTCTTCTTACATCTTTATATACCATTTTATTTGTTCGGTGTCACGGTCACTGGAGAATTTTAATCAGTGGTACCACCCCAATTCGGCCTAGGCAAGACTGAGATCGATCGCGGTTGGGACGGCAAGGATAAACACCAGGTCAACTGTCAGCTGTGGTCCGATGTGCTCTTGCGGCCTGTTCATCATGCTTCTGGTGCACTAGAATGCTGGACCGCCGCTGCATTAGTCTACGCTGGAGATCTGAGAGCACTCTCCGAGCCCTCGGTAGCAAACTCGCTGGTTTATTTCGGCTTTCAGCTCGGCTCACTGCAGCGAGTCGTACACATTACTTTTCTTGTACAATTATATTTGGGTGAGAGTGGCTTGGGTGAGAACGGATTGTGCTAGGGGCGGCGAACTCGCATCACGTACCCTGTGTGCGTCAGGACTTGAACAGGATCCGACGCGGCAGGAAAGCCGCGGATCGTCGGGATTCCTGCAGTGAGTTGAGGACCAACCGTTAGGTCTGCTGCCGATGGCGAGGGACGGCGAACTCGCAGTGCGTAACTGATGCGGGTCCAAATCGGTGTATAACTCGGCTGACGCATCGGTACTTCTGTGGCAGGGCGCATCGTGGCGAGAAACGGCGAACTCGCAGTGCGTAACATCGGCACTTCAAGTTCTGTAGTGAGCCGAGTCGAATGCGGAACTACCAGGGACTTCTGGATTAGGTCTACTGCAGAGCGTTCGGATACGGCCATCAGAGCGCCGGCGTCGACTAATGCAGAGACGGTCGAGCATATTGGTACGCCCTAAGTAGTTTACAATAGGGAAGTCAAAGCGGTCAACGCCCGCCGATTCTTGTTCGATTCTGACATCGATTCTGGTCCGATTCTGCTGTCAGAATCGCACCAGAATCAGAAGCAAGTTTGACCTCCCCTCTAGTTCAACTCTGGTTCTTACTTCGATTCAGAGCATAAGTGGCAGTGAGAAAACACCGGCCGAGTATTCTAATATTAATAAGATAAAAATAATATGCTTGCGTTGTCGGATACGTTGAACATGGAACATGAATGTGTGATCTTTGTCTTGTCTTGGTCCCGCGCAGGTTTACGGAATGTTGCAGCCAAAGAGCCAGCAGCCGTATTTCAGTCTTGTATTGGACAGAGGGCCAGGCGTGATATATACCTGTAAGCGCTGTAAACAAAGAAGAATTGGGCAGATCAAGGGCAGATGTTCAGGGCAGGCTCGAGGAGGTTTAGGGTCGGCATCGATTCTCATGTGGACGAGAATCGAAGCCGATTCTCGATCGATCTGATGCAGTTCCTCCTCTGGAGGAGGTTTACTGCACCACTTTGCCGCGGAATGGCATCTCAAGGCTATTCGACTTACGGGGAGAGTATTCGGGGATTATCAGCGTGAGATAGCGAGGAACAATGTGCCGATGAAACTGAGGGGGAAACTTTGATGAAAGATGATGATTATATGTTACGGCCCATCGAGGCGGCGCCTGTCGACCTTAGCGTACTGTACTATTTCGACCGAAGGTTCAGGTGACGGGTGACGGAGGGTCGTGAACTGAATGAATTTGGTCCCGGTGACGGTGGCATTGAGGATTTGAGGCCGAAATAGGCAAGAAAATGGCACAATTTTCGTTCCGGCATCCGCCGGACTACCTTATATGGAGATTTGATGGCTGATTTGTAAGAATGAACCTTCAGAAAAATGAACTTGTTAGGTGACGGGTGACATGTTGTGAACCTTCGGTCGAAATAGTACAGTACTTGTATGCGGAGGTGGTGTCCAAATTTGTAAACATTGTGAACAGCGATTCCGACCGATTCTGGGATGACACCGATTCTCGACATCAGAATCGACATCAGAATCGAAATCAGAATCGGCCGAGAATCGGTGCAGCTTGACCGCTTTGACTCCCCCTGTTTACAATTTTAGAAACCGCCTCCGCATACGAGGATCGTGTCAATGCGAGGAAAATTTCTCCTTCTTCCTGCTCACCTCCACCGCCCCGACACTTCTACAACATGCTCGACGCGTCGTCGGCCCACCTAATGTCCTCCAGGCGTTCTGTGGCCGACCAGGCATTCATCGACGAGCTTACCGGGGCGTGATCTGATCGAATTTCGGACTTTGTACGTCTCGTGTGTGGCTTCCATTGCCAAATTACTGACATTCTTGCCGTCCCAACCGCATATCGATGTCAGCCTTCCCGAATTCAGTTGATTGGGCTGGGACCGTGCGGCCTACCAATTAAAATTCTCGAGTGACCGTGACACAGGACTGGTATATGAGGCTCGCGAGGAAGAGGGGCTCATTATCTCAACTTTGACCGCCGCGATACCATCTGCTTCACAACTATGCAATTCATTAAATTTACGCTGCTCGCCAGTGTGATTTGTGCTGTAGCTGGACTTGTAAGCAGCCGTTGACAAAACATCGATGCAATTTCCTGACGCAGAGTTGTGTAGGATGTGAGTAGTTCTTTGCCGAGCAGGGACCTAGTTTCCTGAAACGTACGCTCCCAGTCTTTCACGTCCGGGAATCAAGACTGCACCACGAAGTTGGAGCAGATTCGCCAGATTCTCGCACCTCAGGTTCGCGTTGAGGAAGTTAGGAATATCTCACCGACGATTGATCTAATTTAACGGAGACTCCATGTTTAGAATATAAAGCCTGTAAGTCATTTTCAGCCACTTAACGGCGCAGTTCCCTGACAATACGCTGATCTCTAGCCGGTGAGAGTTTTTTGTGAGTGGCTGTCGACTTCCTTTAATGAGGAATTTAGGCGTTCACGGCAAGTAATCCCATAAAGTATAGACCTCATTCATTGACACAGAATGTGTGTGCAGGAAGTGAGTGATTCTCAGCCGAACCAGGAGCTAATTCCCTGACCGAACTTGGGTTCAGAACGTGAGTGGTTCCTTGCTGAGAATGAATTCAAGTCTGATGCGTACTTCAGGAGAAAAAGGTAGGCAGTTATTGCTCACTACTGACCTGATTTGACACGAACCTTGTGTTCAAAAAAAAAAAAGGTGAGTAATTACGCCATCCAGAACCGATCCCCTCAGAAGGACCTTGTGCTCAGGCTGTAAGGAATTTTTCAAGTGACTGTAGACCTGACAGCTCACCACACCCAACTTATGTCAGATTGTGAGTAATTTTTGGCCGGCTGAAGATTGACCTGATTCAAGTTTCCAGAGAGATGTGAGTAATTATCCGATTCAAGAACCGATCCGCTGACACGCACCTTATGTTCAGGTTGTGAGGAATTTACAGCCACTCTAGACCCGATTTCATCCTGCATAACCTGTTCAGATTGTGAGGAATCTTTCACCGACTATAGTGGACCTGAATTTGAAGGCAAAACTCGTTCTCAGAAAGTGAGTAATTTTCGTTGCCAGACGGATCCGATTCACTGATACACGTGCTCAGCGTGTGAGTACCTTTTAGTTAAGGTTAAGTGCCCACTGGATTGACTGACAAGACGTACCTCTAGGTTGTGAGTCCATTATTTCATTGTATATGGACCTCTTGACACAGATATCGGGTTCAGAGGGTGAGCGATTGTTTCCCGGCCATGGACTTGATTCCCTGACGTAGAACCGGGCTTCAGGGGGTGAGTGTTTCTTTTTGAAAGACCGTCTGCTACAGTACATTCCCTGATACTGAATCGTGTCCAGATTGTGAGTGATTCTTCACGTATTTTAAACCGAACTCCCTGACACGGCGGTTATCTTCAGGTTGTAAGTGATTTTCAGGCTTCTCCCATCGCCCAACAGAATTGCTAACACCTAACTGGTTTTCAGAACGTGAGTTATTTTCAACTGAATATGGTGGACGGCATTCATGGAGACGCGACTTAGGCTGTGAGTCGTTGTCCGTCATCAACTTCCGATTCAAATAACATAGAACTTATGTTCAGATGGTGGGTACTTTTTGAATTCCGCATGCCTCCGTAACGCTGACATTTTTAGCCCGTGAGTCGTTGTCGCTAACGAAGCATCTGATTCTCGCATACTGAAATTGACTTCAGAAAGTGAGTGATTTTTACCGACGGTTAATTGGTTTGACGTGAACTACACAATTGCTGTTCAGAATGTGGGGGATCGGACTCCCGGACGTGACGGTTATGTTCAGGACGTGAGTGACTTTCGAATGAGCATGAACCTGACTCCTCAGTACCTAACAGGGCAGTCCGGTTTTGGGTGTGAGTCATTTTTTCCCATATGCACTTTTTTTCAGAGACAGAACTTGGTTTCAGGAGGTATGTAACTCTCTGGAGACTATGAACTTAATTCCCTGACGCGCAGCTTATCTTTAGCTTGTGAGTGATCGAGTGATCCTTATTCAAATAGACCCGAATCACCGACACCTCTGCGCCAGTGATACGGCGTGCTCGCCCATGAAGAATGGCAAATGCCTCTGCCGAGCGCTTTCCTGGAGGTCTGTACATGTTTAATTCACTCAACCATTCTGATCAACCTGGAGTAGTTGCTGCCATTGCTCATCACGGAATTCATGATGTGTTTTGAATGTCCATGTATATTAGTATTCTGAAACTGTGTTCATTGGTTCGAGAATTGGAACTGAACAGAAAGCAGGTGCACCAACCGTACCATTCTTACAGCCACTTGCGGAGCTTAGGGTGCGGCCAATTTTACTTCTGTTTTGAGCTGTTTTTTATCATTTTGACCAAATCCATTGCCCTGAGCTCAATCCTTTGTGTATCTACATATATTCTATATGGGCAGATTCGCGCTGAGATTCCACAGGGGGTGTGGCGCTGCGATTTCGTGTATTATTGTTTTACAAAATGCAGTATATGATTTCGTAGTTTTTGATAAGATCCATTCTCGTATGGGGAGACAACCTGCAAATGAGCTGACGCTAAGCCACCTCTGAGACGACAAAAATCTGATGCATTGTCCTCGCAGCAAGGAAGAACAAGCTGAAATATAATGCGGATAATTTCCGGTGGAGCAAGGATGCCTGCTTTACTCTGGATACAATAATTCGAATGAATGGCAAATCTCGAGAAGAGTGTGACCGGTCTCTTCAAAGGACACCACAGACATTGCGAGAATTCAAGAATAATTGCTGGAAAGAGAGCATATCCATTCACTTTTAAACAAGCAGCACACTCAGCGATGTATTCCTTGAACAACAACTTGAATGCCAACTTGAATACCAGAATATTTGATACGATCAGTTCGGATCTGCCGCTTCGAGTACAGCGCCACGTGGAGTACAGCACCACAGCACTTCTGAGCGAGCAGAAAGTCTGAAGCCTGAGCATTCACGGGAAAGCAGATTCCACATGAATGAAATAGGTGCAAGTCTGAATACCAACCATCAGCAACTTGAACTAGAAAGAATATATTGTGACTACTGTACAACTGCACGATAGGGAAGCTATGCGAAGTTAGGTACATGCTCTTGAATAAATACAAACAAATCACGCCAATAAGGGTCGACTGTATATGCGTAGACTAGAGCAGGAGACTCGTATGCCACCATATCCAACAGAATTCCTGCTTCAATCTGATTCTTCACGATAAAATGCAGGTCGTACCAAAGCCTGTTCTTGACCTTGAGAGATCATAATTTTGGGTAAGGTAAAGTTGTTGCTGGCAAAATAGGAGCTGACAATGCCTGCAGAAAACTGCGAGGTGCACCCCTCAGATTCAATGCAACTACCTCATCCATTTTTCTAAACATCTCTAACATCCTGAACTTGCTGCCGGTTTTTTCCCTGATGGGAGCATTGGGGCACCATAGAAGAAACGTCAACTCAGGGAAGGTGTGAACAGCGGGATGTTTGCGGAAAAAACCTCCAAATAGGTGAGGGCAGGGAAATGAAAACAGCACAAAAGGGCATGAAGTGATGTGGGCTCCGGGCACAGGGCAAAGGAGACTTTGAGGTGGGTGGCTGATGACACAGCCAACGGGAAGACATGTCGATTCGGAGGCGATGCTAATGAGGCACAATTGCTCCAAATGAGGGCGGAGTTGAAGAATGACACATATTGTGGGAGGATGTGCCAGGACGTTACGAGAAGTTGATTAAGGATTAGATGGGATAAGTTGTAATCATTGGATAATGGAAGAGGGAACTGGGAAACCCTGAGCGTTTTAAGTGACGGGAGGCTTCCCCCAAATATCGGGAGAAAAGATGAATTCGTGGTAATCAAACAGATGCCGGCCGTGGAAATGATGGAACAATATTCCAAAATATCCCCGTTTGCAGCTGCAAGTGAATGCACCAAAACGTCCAGCAATGGTGACCAATCAGATCGTATTTCCAAGACTCTCCATCCAAGACTCTCCACCAGGGATATTGAGGCAACAGAGCTTCCAATGATTGTCAGATGCGGACAGCTTCCATGGCTAATGTTGTGTGTTGTCGGCGTGTATCAGTGGGCAAAGTGCGAGATGTCAATAGAAAGAGGAAGGGAGGCAGATTGATTGATACAGGCTCAGATCACATCCAGCGGTGACATGCCTGCCGACCGGCTGAGCGCAAGCTAAACCCTGAAATGGGTAAGCAGCTGCAAGCTGGAAGGAGGAGGTTTAAAATCTGCGAATGCTTCGACCATGTTCAGTGCTGAGACAGGTGATACAATTGAACACAAGATGGCAGGCTAAAAACCTGTTCTTTTGCAAGTAAAACTACGCACATTTTATGGTACAGAAGATACAGAAAGGGATGAATAAAATACTACACAAACAGAAATTAGATTTATACAATGAGATGGAAATCAGTGAGGAAGGAGTGATAGTACAGAGTGGGTGAACCAGAAAAATACATATTAAATTGGCAGGGCCGGTGAAGCATGTGCTGAGACCAGAGAAATGTTGAACTGTCGTAAGATTGAGGGACAGGGGAATATTCAGTTGCTGCGCAACAATACAGGGGTCCAGGGGTGGCAACAGGTGTAAGTGTGGTGGTGGTTGGGAATTGACCGGGTCCTAACTTGTCTCCGGGAGCACAGCCAGGGTTGGCAGTCATAGCTGATATGTTACGAGTACTTATGTAATCGTTTTTGATCAATCGACATGAGGTTTTTGCACGCTAGTTAAAAAATGTCCTAGGTTTAAGCATGTAACGGATTTAGTGGCTGTGCTATCAGTATTAGTGGCAGTGTTGAAGCATGCATAGTGGCAGTGTTCTAAATTCTCTTCAAATCTTGTGGCTTAATAGTGGCTGTGTTTTGCTTGAGTAATCTGTCGCCTCATCGGGAGGGGTTCGAACCGCTCTCTAGGCAATTAGAAAATTACGGCTTTTTTTTTTCAACCTCCTTCAGCGTGTCGGCCCATACTCTTTTTTTCCTCAGGTAGTATGTCTCTGTAACGGCATTCAAATCTGATGTTGCGCCTACCTCTGCGCTCACATCCGCTCGTGCTCCATCGACTGTGTCATGGTTAACCTCTAGTTGAATTTCCAGACCCGGTATGGTGTAATTAAATTTCCAGATCCGGTGTGGTGCAACGGCCAACCTAAGTGTTAATTCGCCTCAACCCGTACATTAACAGCACGTTCCTCGCCACCTCTGTCTTGCCCCGTCCCTGCGCACACTTTCCATATGAAGTCCCTCGGGGCATCAAATCGGATCTTCGATTGTACTGTGCGAATATGCGAATCCACGGAGGACGCTCGTCCCCTGTCTGCCCCTGTCGCAATGCCGATGGAGTTTGCCATTTGATCTTGACTCCTGTGTCGCCGCCGTGAAGGTATGTCATATCTTATTTCCTACGCTCCGTCGCTGATTTCCGCGCTTTCAGTGGGAACGAGCACCGCCCTTGGTTGTCCGGAAGCTTTGTCTTTGTTTGCTCCTCAATACATCTCTGTTTTTCATGTTCCAGCATGTAGCGGCTTCCTCGGACACTTTGTGGACTCATTTTGGGAGGAAGAAATCATTCTCATATCTGTATCTACACAGCCTGTGCAGAATTTATGTAATCCGAGTTGATACACAAGGTTGATCCCACGTCGCGCTTGAACGACCATATCGTAGGTGAAGCCAAAGGGAAAAATAAAATGCAAGAGAGCACTCCAGAACTGATTATGTTCTTCCAGATGGTGTATAACATATTTCTGCGCTGTTTCCGAGCTTACGGACCCAGACTGGAGGACGTGCACGGTTCATTGATTATGTCACGTGAGGCTTTGATGTTAAACCGTCTATCGTAGAAAGCCCAAGGCCTTCTCAGTTCTACTCAAATCCTGCAACTTCCGCAGTAGTATTTGTGAATAAATGACTCCTGAACAATACTTTGGGGTCAGATTTTTTTCTGTGGGTGTCCCCGTTCAATAATGGCCCTGGTTGCTGGGAAATCTGGGATGCTTTCGCAAATTTTCAAGATGTCCAAAATCTAGCACCGACATTTTGTTGCTAAAAATGTTCCAAACCGAACTGCTGACTTAGTTTCACTCAGGACTGTGCACCAACGAAGCCTTGTCATTTTTAACACCATAATATCCTATTTCAGTGAATAAGTCCAGTCAATACCGGACTATGGGCCCCAGGGCAGGCATGAAAGTTTTATAACAAATTTTCCTCCCCGCTGGTTGACAAGCTAAATGGGTACGAGCTCCATTTTTGTTATAAATCAGGATTTTCGCTCCCCGATGTACAAGGCACAAGGCTTTTCAAATAATGGGTGAATCACTTGGCTTTTGCACGCAATGTTGAAGAAAATTGAATTACCTACAAAGTCTAGGAGCCAGTTTTTCGAGGTACATCCTTTTCTCCAAGGAATCACTTGAACTTCCGGCAAAATACACCATAATAAATGTGTTGGACATAAATCAAAAATCTGGTCCCATAGTTCTCTTCTGATTCTAATTTAGATAGGGCTTTGTGTTTACACTATGGTGCCAAAGTGGCCAGTTAACGAGCCTTACGGGTTGCGAAGCTGGGACCGAGCACTCCAGCCAACCAAACACGGCCAAAGCTGCCGGATCGATCATGGCTGATGCCCGTTCCCACTTTCAGGAAACATATTCCTTCATGAATGACATCAAGCATGGACTATTTCCGGGACCCACGCCCGAGAAACAGTTCACCATCCCGTCCGTCCCGAGGATGCGCGACATCCCCGGGCACCTCCCTCCCGCCTTCACACAGATCGCCCCCGGCGAGAAGCGCAAGTATTTCGTGTGCCCCCCGCGCGCGTGCCAGTCCACGCTGTGGCCCGACTTGGTAGATCACTAAGTGTTCTTCCCCATTCGTTACCTTTGTGCGCTGCTGACGCGCTGTGTGTAGGAGGAAACATTCAAGCGGGAGTCTTAAGTCCACAAATTACAGGCACGCTTGAAAATGAGCTCTCGAGCGAGCTGCGCCTCCACTTCGTGTAACGAGAACCACACATGGCTCTCACCAGTCACCCGGCTCAGCTCTCTGCCGTCGTGCCTCAGCCCAGGCGGAGAAGGGCCGATTCGAGTTTGTGGGGGACAGCTAAATGTACGTCATTGCAGGTGGTAACACTGGGCAGCGCGCATTTTCCCCTGTAATTTGTATACAACATGTATCCTCACAGCCGCGCAATATGTATATTTTGAGCCCCACATCTTCCCTCTGACCTGTTCTGACCCAACAGTTCATTTTGGTCGTTCTAAAACAGCTCGGCGGATTTAACTCTCAAAGTCCATTCGGCAACAAAGTTGAGTCAAATTCCTATGCGCAAAACTGAGTGTTTCCATATGAATCCAGTCTCAATCTGTGCTCGCTTGGTTTAGCAATCTAATGCTCTCATAAACACCGCCGCATGCTGCTCATAGTGCGGTTGACCAGCGGAGGGCAGTGTCTGCGATATTTAGGACTATCTAAGCTCTGTAGCCAGCACTGAGTCGCCCGTTCGACTCGGGCTTCAACCATGTTGTTCGATTTTGGGATCTTTTTTTCTCCGGAACTCAGCACTGTCTCTCTCGTAAATTCGGCGGTTGAGTGGAATTAATCTGAACGCCTAACCAGGATCAGTCTTGAGCTTGCGTGGCAGGGATTCCGGATCATATTGGTCAAGCCTCAATTCACACTCGCTTGCCTTTTCAAGCCGATCTATTCTCATAAACCTCGCATCCACACTACCATTAGCACAGTTCAAGGGCGGAATTGTCGGGCTATCGCTCATTCAAAACTGTGACCAGCAGGAGTGGCCTGTTCGATTCGGGCTTGCCACATACATCGATCCCCTCAAAGTAACTCGACTCCATTTTTTTTCTGGGCCTCCCGCCATGCTTGCTAAATGGAGCCCACCTGGAATGTAACCCGCCTGTGAAATTTTGGATCTATTATCTACGCGCAATTCACCATTCTCCAT
Source organism: Mycena rosella (assembly GCA_029378255.1). Classification (NCBI taxonomy): domain Eukaryota; kingdom Fungi; phylum Basidiomycota; class Agaricomycetes; order Agaricales; family Mycenaceae; genus Mycena; species Mycena rosella. The sequence continues at coordinate 19,440 of JARKIE010000636.1, read as the reverse complement.
TTTTCAGTCCTTTTTCTTTTCGGTGAGATGATACGAAAGTATCAGAATAAATTCCGAGATCCGCCCCGTTTATTAGACGCGGGATGCTTTACAGCAAATCTGCCGTGTGTCAAAATCGGCAGCGCTACAGGACTATACCGCCTGCAGGAATCGTCTCAGTTAGGTTTGGTAAATTCACACCCTTGAACCTTTGAACATGTTCTTCGGTTTTTGGGTGGTACTACTGAGGTACTGGGGTTCAAGATTAATTGAAGGATGATATATGTTGTGTTATTCAACGACCGGAGTGAATCCATTACCTGAGCCGGAACGGGTCGTCAACAGGATCTATATTGACCTCACAGCCCTTTTTATGTTGCGGAAAGCTCTGGGGAAAATGTGGCGGCCCGCATTTAAAAGGGTTCAAATTTGACGGCACCTCATGCGTTATCGTACGTAGTCCCATTATTCGGCGGGCAAAGCACATCTTCTATAGTCCCAGCATACAGTGTATCTCCAGCGCAATCTGGCTGGCCACAATTGATTTTGCGATGGCACGAGGCGAGAGGCATCATGGCAGCTCAATCAATATCTGGTTTTCGATTCATGCCGGAAGTGTTCTCTTTCGCCCCATTCTGATTGCAGTATTAACCCCTTTCTATTGTGAGGAGCCCCTCCTCTCATTTCTATTGTGAGGAGTCAATCCTTTCGATCGGACCAGATTACATACCCTTTTTTTTCGCGATACTGAGGACAAGTATACTGAGGATAAATTTCCAAGAGTTTGTGCCCGCTCCCTTATCCTGCAGTTTGCGTGGACATTGTGCTTGTTCCATCTCTCTGTGTGTTTCCGTATTTTCAATAGGTGTTTGTAGTTTAAACATGGATGCTTAATAGAGCATCATTTACGATAAATATACCGATGAGTTTCGGTCTGATCGTGTCATATAACACAATGGAAAGGATAAATAGATAAAAAGGATATAAGTACGAGTTTGCCAGGCTGGTGCCGCGGCCATTACCCCCAAGTCAAAATCCATAATCAGCGAAGCCGGCTAATGCAACCAGTTGAGCCAGTGATACGGCCTCTGTGCGGGTGTCTTTCATGGTCAGTGCACCGGCGTGCACATCAGTGCAGTATCCTTGTCGAGGGACACTGCCTGCCACATGCAAGCAAGAGACTGGATTACATCTCGCCAACATATGCAAACCCGGCTAGTATGGGATTGAGTGCACTAGAATGCACAATGTCCCAGATTCTCCGCAAAGTAGATGAAACAAAATATTACAACCCATAATTCGGGTGGAAGGTGGTAAGGATCGAAGGCTATAAATAATGTGAGCAAACAGACTAGAAGGGAGAGACAAATAATGGCTAACATAGTTTGCGAGTGAGCTTAGGAGCCATTGATATTGAGAGCATATGGGCGAAAAACATATAGACCGGGCTGCACTTAAATACAGGCCAGGCTGTCATCTGCTGTCATATCGTCCCTTGACTGGATTTGATGACATCGGACAAGGCCAGAAACTCACCAGATCCATTGGGATGTTCTTGATTGGGATAGCAAGTGGGGACCTACGTGGACAAACACACTGGGGACAATAAGCAATATACAGACCCCGTTTATCCTCTGTATATACTCAGTATTTTACAAAAATCCCAAGCAAATACCCAGACTCTCTTGCACTCTAGGCTTTCTTGATCTGCCTGCAGCCCCATTCACTGCTCCCTGGGGGCACCTATCAGTGTGCATGGTATGGGAGGGTGTTTCTTGGTGTGTTCCCTGTATTCTGGGCTTGCTTTACCTGCCACCGCCAGGGATTTTCTTTTAGCAATTTTGATAAGCAGCTCAACGTGCCATTACAGTACAACTGTTGGATGGAACTCTGCCCTTATCTTCACCTCACCCAAAGGATCAAGTACAACAGCTCAGTATGTCCTTACAGTACCAACTTTCGGACTGTGTTTTAACTTCTTACATATATCTAACCACATTTCCCATCTGGTGGGAGCTTCCATTGGAGACATATTACAATGCCCTGGATGCTCCTGCCTGATGTTCCAACACACCTGCGGGAGCTCCCATCCAATACCCCCCAGATGCTCCCACCTGAACTTTTAACACACTGGTGAGAGCTTCCATACACCTTATATGGGAGCTTCCACTGATGCTGGCAGGAGCTTCCAGCCAACCTCAGTGGGAGACCCCATTACACACCGGATGCACCCATGCACAACCACATCGGTGCTCCCACTTTACATGGCTGGGATCTCCCACCCTAGCATGGATATTGGCTGGGAGCTCCTGCTCACACTTGCAGTATGGGTGGGAGCTCCCATCTGCATGTGCTGTTAGGTGGGAGCTCCCATCCCCACTTGTGGTATGGGCAGGAGCTCCCAATCCTTTTTATATGCTCACTGGGTGCTTCCGTCTTCATCCATACTTAGTGCATTTTCTTTTAGAATTTTAGAGTTTTAGTGCATTTTGAAAGAATTTAGAATATTAAAACCTAAACATAGTTTGATGCAAGTCATTGCCATAAACAGAGTTTTATATATAGTCTTTGTTTGCCATTCATGTTTATTTTTTTGGCATTTTTTCCGGATGATTGACCCAAAATTCCCTTATCAGCATCGTCACTTCAGGCTACCCTTATTACCGATCCTTAGGATAGATCATTTCTTATGAAATAACTAGCCCTAGGGAGGTGTTTTTTCAAGGGTCTCCCATGTTCTGGGGACGTCCCACTGCTGGGGTAGCGTCTCGGAACGTCTCGCGTGTCTCAACAAGGAATCGGACCTGGAAAGCAGAAGAGAAGCAGATGTGTCTATCCATGGCCCAAACCGGCGCTGATCCGCCTGAAACCCGTGCCTAACAGGGACAAACACGCCCTGGATAACTACTGCATGTGCCCCCCCCTCTGCAGGCAACGTCCTCGTTGCCTGCGCCCTCTTCCTAGCCCGAAGTCTCTCCCCAATGGTCCCTTCAACCACCTCCTCCTCTTTGTCATCTTCATCGGCCTTTTCATCAATCCACGAATCCTCATCCTCTTTGGCCTGTCTTCTCCTTGCTTCATCGGCTCTGCGTGCTGCCTGCTCGGCCTCTCGACTCGGCTCTGCTTCTTCTAGCATGGCCGGCTCTGCTGCTATCAGAGCCTCTTCATTGGATGCACCGGCACGTCTCGCCGCTCGTATGCCTCCAGGGACGACCCCTTTGGCGCGTGCAGTGGTCGCAAGCGCCGCGAATTTTACTCGCCATCGAGCTCCCGTCCATAAATAGTTTCGATGATATATGAATTGAGCATACACCCTTGACCCGAAACGCGCCCGACCACTCCGGCAAGATCTTCTTTGAGGTGAGGAAGGTTTTCCTGTATTTCGGGTCGAGGACCTGCACCAAGTCACCTGGTGCGAAGACAACTTCTCCTGCTTTCGAGTCCAGAACCCGGCGGTCGAAAGCGGCCTTGCGCGCCACGCCATGCTTCACCGCGCGTGCATAGCCGTCGAAGCGCTGCTGTCCGGTGTACGCCTGCTGTATATCAATGTCGTCGAGCGTAATCTCGGCCGACGCCGCCTCCACTCCCGTCTCCGCGGTGTTAATGATCATCGCGAAGAAGAGCTCGTTCGGGGTGTGGTCCAGTGCCCTAAGAATGCGGTTATTCAGCAAAAATATTGCGGCTGTCGAAATGATCTGGCCAGTTATTGGGAAAATGCTCCCATTTTTCGATTTTCTTCCAACCCTCCTCCCCTAGGTCCGGCGCACATAATCTCTTCAGAATCCCGAGCAAGATTTTGTTGGTCCCTTCGACCAACCCATTCACCCATGGCGAATACTTCGCCACGACATGTGTTTTCACCCCGAACGTAGCGCATAATTGCCGCACCTCGTCGTTATTGAAGTGACTTCCCCCGTCCGTCTGGAAGGTTTCCCACGGCGCATATCCTTGGAACATGGACCTGAGCGCGCTTTTCGTGGTAGTTGCTGACCCGTGAGTTTTATACTTGAACCCGATACCCGCTGCGACGACGTATCGAGGTACAATCCAATCTCCTTGAAGCCCCCGCGACCCTTGGCATTGCTAAGTAGTCGCCCACAGCAACTCGAACGGGTGTCGCCTGGTGATGGGCTGCAGAAGCGCGTGTAGGTGTGTCGAACCAAAATTCAAACACTCTCCGCAATTTTGAATGGTGTCCATGATTATTTTGTTGATCGCCGGTGTTTTAAACCTGTCGGTGAGTTTTAGCTTCATTGAATCACGGCCCAGGTGCCCCCCTTCGCGGTGCTCTCGCTCTGCCTCCGCCCTCATCTCCTCCGGCGTCAAGCATTCTACACGCGCACGCGCTCTCCGCGACTTTCCGCCGCCCACGTGCCACAGCTTCCCGCCCTCCACCATGTACTCCCTCGCCGTATGCTTTGCACGGCAAACCGCGCTGGCGCTTCCCCCCTTCGCGATTGTCTCCAACGCCTCCACAGCGTGCAAAAATACCGGCATGCCTGCGAACCAGATCTTCAGCCCGGCACATCTCCACCTCCGCCACCATATACAAGTCGAAGGCCAGCCCGCTGCTTGCGAACCAGTCGCATTCCACCGACCATCCACTGCCGTCTCCTCCACGTTCGATGTTTGTGTATTTCCTGCTAAGAGCGTCTCCGACGAAGTTGACTGCCCCGGCAAGTGGCGTATTTCGCGTATGTCGTGCCCCATCACAGCCTCCAGCCACCGTGCGTGCGTTGTCGACAGATTAGTACTCATTACCGTGTTCGCAACGCCTGGCAGTTGGTCTCGACCTCGATTGGGAAACCGTACGTTGTGTCGGCGAATTTGTCAAGCGAATATTTGAGGGCGGCGAACTCCAGCAGGTAAGGTTTGTAACGCTCCTCTGCAAGTGAAGTCCTCTTTGAAGCGAAGCCGATAGGGTGTAGACGGCTCACTGTCCTGCCGTCAGGCATCACCGTGTCGAAATGCTGACACAGCATTCCGCCAAAGCCCTCCTTCGACCCATCCGTCGTAACCACGAACGGCCGCCCATCGAACACCAGGCCCTTCAGCACCGGTTCTGACATCAACGCTGATTTCAAGTGCACGAACGCTGCCTGCTGCGGTGCTCCGCACTGCCGCTTCAACTCTACCGCTCGCATCTGCCTCCTCCACTCTCCTTTCGACCCTGCTCCACCGACTTTCGCAAACCGCTCTAAATCCGTGAGCGGCTGCGCAATGCGGGCATAGTTCTTGATCAGTCCCCTAAAGTGGCCGCAGAGCCCCAGGAACGACTTGAGGTTCAGCAAATCGTGCGGAGTTTGCCAATCCACAATTGCGGTGAGCTTCGTCAGGTCAGGCTTGATACCTTCCGGTCCCACACGATTCCCCGCGAACGTGGCCTCCGTCATGAAGAACTGCATCTTTGCGGCCGACAGTGAAAGCTTGTGCTCCCGTACGCGTTGGAACACCTGTCGTAAGTCCGCCATTTTCGTGTCGAATCATCCCCGGCCATACCCCCATTGTCCACGAACAGCTGAATTTTGTTCCGACCAGGTCCCCTAGCGCTCCTCCTGTCGCCATGCTGAACGTCGACGGGGCTCCCGTTAAGCCCATCGGCATCTTGCAATAGGTGAAGTATCCTCGGCCTTCGACATGAAAGCAGAGGTACGGACGTATTTCTTTGGCCATTGCGCACGTGTAAAATCCCTTCGCAAAATCGAATACTGACACCCAACGGTGGCCCGAGAGCATCCCTTGCTTGCGCTGAATGTCACCCTGCGGCATCGGCGCCACCTTCGTCTTGCCATTGAGTTCGCGATAGTCGTGGCACACACGCCTCGATGGCTTCTTGATGTCATCCACGTCTGGTGCCGTGGCAGGTCGCTCCGGTAGCGTGAAGCTTGCAGGAATGCCCGCGGCTATGCATTGGTCGTTAATTTGGTGCTGGAGCTCGAGGATTGTGCGGGTTTTGCCGTTCTGGTGGGTTTTCTGTGCTAACGTAGTTGGGGACACGCATTTGACATCTTTAGGATTGATGCCCTCGATGATGCCCGCGCTGAGCATTTCGTCGATTACCCCGTTATACCACTCTTTCTGAGCTGGTGTCGTTGGTCTTTGGTGTACTTTCGTATTGAATGTCGCGTCCTCGGGTATGTTCATCGTGTGCTCGGCTCCCGGAATCGGCATGACTTCCTTCATGAACAGCGCGAAGCAGTCAGCAAACTCTGTGACAAAGTCTTGCACGGTGTTGTGCTGCGCCTCCGTGAGGTCAGTGCCAATTGTCACGGCGGCCAAGACTGCGTCGACCCGCTTCGGATTGTGCGGGTCGGTGAGCCGCGTGAATACGGATGCATCCTCTCCAACGTGGATTTCCGGCTGCTCGGACCCGTCCTCGGGCTGATCCTGCTCCCGCAACCGCGGCGGTGATTCGCCTGGTCCGGCATCTGCAGTAACCTGGACGAGGTACGCTGCAAACGCTTCTGGTGTACCGCTGGACAGCTTCTCCCATATTTGACATTCTTCCGCTGTGCGGCGAACGTGGTCCGCGATCTCCGCCACTGAGTAGACATGTTCTGGCGGTTTTGTGTCAGCGAGCCCTTCGTCAAGATCCGATTCAAGATCGTGCACTCCCCTCGCAGGGGATTGCGCGCCATCCCCTACTAAGTGTACTCGCGCTGGCCGTTTCGGCCGCACGACCTTTCCGTGTACCCGCACCTCAAATTGCAGGGAGCATGGTGGAATCCAGTACTCCCAGCGATCTCGTAGCCAACGGCGCTGTGCTTTCATCCTCCTTTTGTTCTCCCGTCGCGTGTAGCGCTTGCGCGGTTGCTTCTCTGACATCGCAGTGTCAGCACGAAGCACGCTCTCCAATGCCTGTAGCAGGGTGGGTACTTCCCTAAGCGGGGAATTTGTATCCCCGCTGAGTGTCCCTCGGGTACTTGTTGTCCCATCGGCGCCCCCGTACTGCGCCGCTAACCCAAGCATTCCCTTCCAGATGGCTTCGCCTATGGCTCTCCAGATCGGCTCGCGCTTCATTGTACATCGAGACCCTGATAACGAATCAGTATCCTTTGTCGCTGAAGCTGTGTTCGTGTCTTTCTGTACTTCCCTGCACGGGGATCGCGAATAATCCCCAGGTAAGTACACCCGCGTGTTTTCGCTGTCTTGCTCCTTCTCTCCCGTGTGCGCCATCCAATTCGCCATTTCTTCGTCGGTGTACTCGCGTGCTAAAAAATAAATCTCGTTAGTAACATCTTCAGCCTCTTCTCGTTCCACAGCTGGTACTTCCCTCGAGGGGGCTGGCAAAGCCCCCGTCGAGTTCCCTTGTGCCTCTTCAGTTCGCTCCGGTACCCGTTCCTCGAGTAGTTTCTCCTGCGCGTTCTGCTTAACGTGCTGGTTATTGTTCCTCGGGGCGTGGTCCGGGTTAAGAGAAAAGACTCGCCTAACAGCGCGGTGCACATTGCATTCACCATCGCCCCCCCGTCTTCCAATGCCCTCACTCGTACTCTCTCTCCCCTCGGCCCTTCTACCTCAATCCCGCAGATAAACGGTACGCTCGCGCGCCCCGGATCTCGCTCCTCAATTCCCACCGCGTACATGTCAACGACGTGTGATTTGGAAGAAGCGATGTACATGGGGGTCAACGTAAGATTACGGACTTGAGGGCCGGGTGCCACGTCCTCAGGCGGTGGCTCATTGCACCCGAGGACCGTCTCCGCCTTCTCCTGCTCTTCGGGGGCTGTCCGAGCGTCTTTCTGGACAGCCCCTAGGCATTTTCCTGGTCTTCTACTTCCTCAAAGCGCCCTCCGTCACCGCCAAACGGCCTCCCGTAGTCGTCGGTGTTGTACGACCCGTACCCGACCATTCGTACCGCCGCTGGTGCCTCCTTCAAAGCCTGTGTTGCGACCCGGCGCCATTGCTGCTCTCACGGCTCAACCACTGCTCGCGTGGTGCCTGGCATTGCTGCCGGAGGTTGGTGTGGTCGCCGTGACCGCAACGGAAGCATTCACCCGTATTGACGGGTGCGCACCCCGGGCGAAGCGGGTAGGGCCTGTCGATAGTGACCTCGACGTTCCCGTGAAGCTGGAACCATTGCTGTTGCTGGTCCCCGTGCGCACGGCGGCCAGCCTCGGTGTCGGGGTGGTGTACGATGCGTGCGATCGGTCGAGGAAAGTGCGCGGTCGTTGCCCGTCAGCGGCTGCTGCATGCGGCGGGCTGATAAGGTGCGCGCGGGGCTTGCGGCTGGAACTGTGCGCGTGGCACGGCGCTTTGTATGGGCTCGTGGGCTGCGAACAAGTTCCCTTGGCCTCTCCCCTGGTGCCTTGGAACGGGTTCGCGCCCGCCGCCTGTGGCCAGCGCTTGGTTTGGCGCCGGCGCACTGATCCTGCGTTGGTGAGTTGCGTGCGGATGCCCGCCTGGGCAAAGCCTGCGGTCCCGTCCGCTGCTCCACCAGCCTCGCGAGCTTGTTGTGCTCCTCCTTCTCCTGTCTCTTCTCTTTCATCTCCTGCTCAAGCTCCCCCGTATCGACGTCCCGGATGGCTTTCCGAACGCAGGCCAGTCGTGTTCAGCTTTGTGATCTTTGTGCGCAGCGGCCCCGCAGCTCGCGGCGGACCTGCTCGATGTACGTTGTGGTCCCGGGACTCCGGCCTTCCCGCGAGGCGCAGCATCTTATTGGCCCACGTGTGTGCGCCCAGACGTCGTGGCGGCGAGCTTGACCTTCGTGCCCAGCTTCTCCATGTGAGCCAGGCGCTGAGTAGGTCTGTGGCGTGTTCTGCCGGCGTGAGTGCACGTCGCCTCCGAGGGGTACTGCGTTCGAGCAGGTGTCGATGAGGTCCATGTCCGCGTGCGTCGCTGCGGGGAGCTTCGCGAACCAGTCGTCCGCCTCGCTTCCTGGCACGAGGTACATCTGAAGGCTTTGGCCTTATCCGCGCTGCTTGTCATCACTTTGACATCTCGGTGGAATGCCCGCAAAAAACTCTGCGCGGACATCTTCTCCGTGTCGCCGTCCCAGGCGTCTATGGGCATTGTATCTGAATCGTCGTCGGGTGTGGTAGTGGTGGTGGTAACGGTAGGTGGTGAAGGCATGCGGGATGGTACTCGGTGATTCTCCGAATATTGGCAAGTTGTCGTCACTGCTCGGTGGGCTCGGTGTTAACGAGATGGGGTGCTCGGAGGTGTGTCCCAGGGTGTGCTGTTTGCTGGTGTTTGTACGGTGTTCAGGTCTGACTCGGCGCCGGTATATTCTCGTATGGGCTTGAAAACCTCCCGTTTGTGTCTCTCGTTTGTCTCGTTCTCGGTGCCAGCGTACTCGTCGTCGCTTGGTTCGGATCGCGCTCTCAATCACCAGATGGGGTAGCGTCCCGGAACGTCTCGCATGTCTCGACAAGGAATCAGGACCTGGAAAGCAGAAGAGAAGCAGATGTGTCTATGCATGGCCCAACCGGCGCTGATCCGCCTGAAGCCCGTGCCTAACAGGGACAAACACGCCCTGGCTAACTACCACACTGCTCGGGTGGGGACTTCCCAGCTGTGGTCTTGGGATGCCCCACGTGCCGCAGGCAGACAATTTTTTTGCCTTTTTTGGCAGGTGTGGGACATCCCCCGGCCACAGGCCGAAGCTAAAAATTTGCCTTTTTCAGCGGTTAAAGTTGGGTATATCCCCCATGTAATAAAATATTTTCCCTTCCACAGCTGCTCGGGTACTATTCTACCCTTGTGCATCAGATGGCTGCACCTACTGCTACCACCTTGCCTGTGTGCGGCTTGCATGCACCTCTGCCTTGGTCGTACAGATGTGCACTGACCACCTCCGTCCCGCTCGAATACGCCTCCGCGTTGGACATCAGATGGGCCTGCATGAATGTGCCTCTGCCTTGCACATCAGACGGGTGTGCACCTCAAATAACGATTAAAAACATAAAAATAAACTGACCAGGATGCACATAACGCGCCACATGTGCTTCCAACACCTACCCCATGTACTGGAATCTGATCCTGGGCCTAGCCCACCATCATATGGGATCCTTGTCATGTGAAACATAATCTCTGCCAGGTTCCAATGCTTGTTTAAGAGTTGTCATGGCTTGAACACTGTTGTTTTTCCAAGGCAGAACCTCACTGTAGCTAGTCAATAGGTTCATGGCAGGGTCTGATCTTATGATGTGATCAATCATATTCAACTCCTCTGTCCAAAAGAGGAAGTTGAGGTCATATCTTGGGCAGTAATAGTGTTCTGTTGGGATTTTATTGTTCTCAAGACCAGAGGATCATCTTATACCATTTCTTGTAACTGTTGACTGGCTGATAGCTTATTTTATGGGCAGAAATCATACAATCTGAGGAAAAATAATATTCATGCCACACCCCAGCTGCTGGATCACATTAAATCAACTGGATAATGCCCTGAATAGCTTCAAAATGAATCGGAGTTCAAGCTGAAGGACTTGGGGACTCGAAGCATACAGGGAAGCTCCATTGATCGGGTGTCTAAGATGTCCGGATGGCTGGGCCGGCGTCTGAACATCGTTGTAAAATATGCTTTGGGGATTTTCCTGCCTCTCTCCTATTTTACATAGACTCTAATCAATCATGACTTGCATTTTATATCCTCAAAGAGGCCACAAGTCACTCAGGTCTCCCAGAATAAGCTGAGTACTGCAAAAGAACCAAGTTTGGATGGGTGTTTGCTGCTTGAACATAGTTTTCTGGCACTTCATAGGAAGTCAAATCAGTTCTAATTATTCATGTGTTCATGAATAATTAGAGAAAGAAACCTGGGAGAGAACATGCAGTTATACCAGCCTGGGGTATAATTGGTAACTAGAGAAGTTCCTGAATAGCTCGAAAACTCAAAATCAATCAAATGTTTTGGATTCCCAAGGTTTCACATATGTTGTACCAATCACTTGGAAGTATTTTTAGGCAGTATAACAAACTGCATACAGTCGGATTTGTCATAATGCATACCGTCGGTGGACCCCAAAACCTTATGCATTATGAGCCATATGCATTGCGAGATCTTGTCACACTGTGTGACTCGCAGTGACACAGTGACATAACCATCACTTTGGAGAGGGAAAATAGTTTGTACAGTAAATACAGCATTTATTGCTGAGATTCAGTTAGCTTGCACACCAGTCTTTTCTTCCGGAGCTATGGAAGATGTGGTCAAAGAAGAAGTTGAAAGAAATCGGTGTGTTTCCTCGTACATTGATCGCCGAAAGTATGTTCCCACGGCCTTGAACACGGCTATGAGAGCGTGGTCAGGTTTCCAGTGTGTTGAAATCTGTTTAGGCTCCAAAAAAGAGCACTTCTAGTACCGCAGAGCACTGTATTGCCCTCTTAGGAAGTTCAAAAAATGCATAATGAACCTGGAAAGCTTATGCATTATGCATTATCACCAAAATGCATAAAATCCCGCCTACCAACTCGGTGGACATCGAAACCCTATGCATTATGAGCATTATGCATTCCGACTAATGCATTATGACAAATCCGACTGTATCTACATCCTAACACCTGGAGTAGCCCAGTTGATGCCCAATTAAATTTATTTGAAGATTTTAGTTGAGATGAAGGGTTGGGTACAAAGGTCTGCATACTTGGGATCATCCATATGCATGTTGGGGGAAGACCATATTCCATGTTGAAGATCACAGGAGCTAAAGTGAAAGTGCAATGGGGTAAGCATTGTTTTGGGACAAAATGGTGTCAGACAGCTGATAGGGCCATCAGATTCCTTCCAAGCATCATATTTAGGTAGCCTTAGAGCAGAGGTACACGGGCCAGATATTCCAGAGCTATCAAAAAACCAATGAAGTTGAGTATTCCTTCTGCAGTGTGCATAAAACAACTTCCAAATTAGGAAATTTTGTGCTTGAACCAGCGGGTTCGTGATATCGGGTGTATCGGAGGCATCAGTGAATGGGCTAAAAATAGGTACAGACACTAAAATGTAGAGCTCAATGAGAGCTACAAAAAATGTCAAAGGGTGTTTTAGCTCCCGAGGCATAGTTGGGCTGTAAAACCTGAAATACTTTTCAAACACAGCCGTTTGGGGAGTGCCAGATCTTGTTATTTTTTACATGATTTTGGGATCACGTCTGATGGTGGGGCCAGGCAGCTCAGGTAGAAGATCAGATTCCAGTGCACGGGGTGGGTGTCGGCAGCGCACATGGTGCGTAGGGTGCATCCTGGTCAGTTTATTTTTCTGTTTTTTAATGGTTATTTTTATGCGACTTTAGGATCATGTATGATGACGGGGCCAGGCGGCCCAGGTATGGGAGAGGATTCAAGTGCATGGGGCAGGTGTCAGGGGCGCACATAGTGTGTTGTGTGCATCTGGATCGGTTCTTTTTTCTCTTTTTAATGGCTATTTTCATATCATTTTGGGATCCCACATGATGGTGGCATTGGGTGCATCCCAGTCAGTTTATTTTTCTCTTTTTAATGGTTATTTTTACATGATTTTAGGATCATATATGATGGCAAGCCAAGCACACAATCAGACCACACACATGGATATATCCTGGTCAATTCCAGTACATAGGGGTAGGTTTCAGCAGTGTTGATGGCACAATTTTGGCAATTTTATTTTTCTTCTATTTTATTTTGGCAATTTATCATTTTTTTAACTCGTAATTTCCTTTTTGGGATGGTACACCTCCCGCCGTCGGTAGGCGCGCATTGGGTGATTATATAATGCACCACAAGAAATTCTCCAAGTCCCTCAACTCATATGCTGCAGCAATTCTACAGTATCCCTGCAGTATACACCACCGATTTCCCAGCCACCTGGGTACCAGGTCGGAGATGCTGATCTCAGTCCGGCAAGGATTTCATGTTGATCCGAGGTGAATCGGCCGACCTCGAAATGAGGTCAAGGTGTTTCGCCCTAAATCGATGTCGAAAGGCCCGCATTGAGATCCAAATGAGGAAGGAGTTAAAAGGAAAGAGAGCAATAAGAGTCGAACTCAGAGCCAAATGGAATGAGAAAATATTGAGAATGAGAAGAGAACCACTTGGACTAAAGTGCTGTAAAGGGTAGCTCAAAATCATCCTACCTATGTGCCTACCTCTACTAACTCCTTGCCTCTTATGTATCAAAAAAAAAAAATTGAAGGAGTGGGATCTCAGGGCACTGTGAAGCTCTGGAATCATGATCGGGGGTGTTTGCTGAAGGACAGATTTGTGAGGGGCAGGATCATGGAAGGCAGTCACAGTTATAATCCTCTATTAGTATAGGAGTTTGATGAAAAAAATCGTCCGCATATGCTAAGTGCATGAGTGAGGTCGAGCTGAGGTTTGTTCAAGGTCAATTTGAGGTGGGAAATCTTGCCTTGATCCGACATCAAATTTGGTCACATTCAATATCAGCCAGATGCCGGACCCGGCTCAACTGTTGGAGCTGGGTTCCGACAGATTTCGGCCTTGATTTGTGCTCTTTCATAAACCTCATTTCAACCCTAAATCCAGGCCAATTTAGCATCATTTTGTGGGTCAGATTTACGGCAGCCGATTCACATTGATTTATGCAGTATATCTGCAGCATATACCACAGCATGTGGTGACTAGCTGAATCACCTCTAACTAAAGGCACCACATACACTGTCATGTGTGCACTCAGGTAAGTAAGAACAAAAACAATATAGTGTCTTGGTGTGAGTTGAGCACGTGGGCAGTGGAGGAAAAATTATGTAAGATAAAGGTGAGGCATATTAACCATTGAGTCAAGTGAGCACAACAATGTAATTTGTGGTTTTTTTGTGTCAGCAAAAAAAAAAGTATGGCTTCCCAATCCAGCCACTACCACCAATGTCCCAATTAGGAAATTTGGTCAAACGGGTTGGGGAGGATGCAGGAATGAGTGTGCAGGTTGATATTACATAATTTAGTGTAAGTCAAGCTGATTTGCCTCCAGACAGAGGTTTTGAGGAACGAGGGATATCCCCACTTGGGATGGGATGTCCCACTTTAAAAAAAATAAAGGTGGGGATATCCCACCTCTATTTGTGGGACATCCCAGCAAGATGTGATGTTCCAACAGGGAATTCCCCTGTCAGTGGGACATCCCAATGAACCGAGGTGGGATGTCCCACATTATTGAAGGGGGATTTCCCACCTGTGGGGAGATCCCACTATGGTAAATGGGATGTCCTCACAATTAAAGTGGGATGTTTGCAAGGGCATGTGTGTTGTGGCCCCCATCCAGTGTGCAACTGTTTTGGGTCAGCGGGTCTCAAGATATCTCATTTGCGCACCCTATTTCGCCTTTTCCTCCGAGGTTGACCACCGACCCCGTTCACTGGGGCTCAGACAACGATTTCGATGGGAGATTCCCGATTGAGATGATCCAATCAAATCTATGGTCGTCTCGAAATATCGGTATTCTGTGTCAGGCGAGCGGTGGTTTTCTCCCTTTCATGCCGAAGGCCACTCTCCAGTGACGTGGAAGGCCAGTTGTGCCCTCGAAATTCTCCACCTCTAACTAGAGGGGTTTTTTGGGACGTATGGGTGATGAGACCCGGCGGATTTAAATTTTCGACCCCAAAAAAAAATAGTGCTGGATGCCCCTAGAATCGATTGTGTATGGACCTCCCAAAATTTGAGGGCAAGGTGTAGGTGCCATCCTAATGAACTCACGACAGCAATCAGTTCGCGACAGCACTCAGTTCGCGACGGCAATCAGTTTGCGATGAAAATAGGCTCAAACAGACTATCGCGCAAGGGACTGCTTCAATGAAAATTCTATTCTTCTGCTATTATTTCCAGCAATTCATCTATTGTGCTAAGAAGTCCCAGGCCCATCTCCCAACGTACACCCTTCGCCTCTGCCATGCGCGCAAAATCGGCCTTGTCCTCCTCCACCAGCTGCCCTTCCTTGCGGAACCCATTATCGACGTAGCGGATGAGGCCGCCCGCAGTGAACTGGGTGAAGGAGATGCGCGTCTCCTCGGTGCGCACAGGGACGTTCGAATGCGCGATGGTCGCCGACAGCAGCAGGATAAGAGCGCCGTGAGGGAACTCGACGGCAAGCTTGAGATCCCAAAGGATCAAATGCCCGCCGCGGGTCGCATCGAATTTGCCGGCTGATTGGACCGCGCACCAGCCGAACGGGACGTTCAGCACGTCACGATGGCGGAACGTCCAGATGTGAGGGCCAAAGTTGAAGGCCGCGCACGAAAATACCGAAGTTGCGGGGGAGACCGGGTAGATGGGCGTGGAGTGCCTCGTTGTGCTTGCGGTAGTATTTGTAGAGGCGGGGTGCCCACATCGCAAAGGAAACTAGAGGGTGTCAGTGCAAGGTGATGGCATATGTACGGCATGTACAGCTCACGAAGGCCGCCATGCGCTGGATGGCCGTGCTGCCAAGGAGACGCTCGGCAGCTCATATACTCAAAGAAACACATTAAATCCGGGGAAGATACCGCAGGTTTAATGCATTGAATCTGGGGTATTGCCCACACAGCTTTGGTAAGCAAATTAAGGCCTAAAAAAGAAGCCAAAAAGCAGATTCGAACCACAGACCTTGGCTTGCGGGGCAGAAAATAGACACATGAGATACTAACCACTACACTAAGAGGCTGATAAGAATCACGTTGTGTTCCTACTGAGCCTAGGGTCACCTCCGGTGCCCTGACCCTAAGTGGGAACAGCTTATACCCAGACCTAGGGCAGGCAAGCTGCCCTAGGTCTTCGAAATTGTGTTATTATGCTTATTATGTGTTTTGATGGTGTTTTAAACCCTAACCAACCCTAACCAACCTAACCAACCTAACCATCAAATGCTTATAAATCATCTTCAACAGCCTTCTACAATATACCTTAGGACTAACCTTTAACCAACCCTAACAACTAACTCTAACCACTAACCTCTAACCCTAACCACCTAACCTGGCCCCTAAGGCGGGGCCCTATGGTAATATGACAGCTAGATGCACCTGGTATGGCTGTGCATGTCTGCCTAAGGGCATCAGCTCTTTGGTGCAATTGGCTACAGTGTCAGTTCTTAAAACCTGCCTGTCACCAGAAGGTTTTGTGTTTGATCCCAGGTGCGAACACTATTTTCCTCCTATTAGCCGCCGAAAATGCTACCCCAGAAACAATGCATTGGCCCTGCGGTATCTTCCCGGGATTAAACACGTTTATTTGGGCTTATGAGGTGCGCTCGGCGATCCCCACGTACTGGGGGTCGACGCGCAGGGCCGACGGGATGGTCTGCCCCTTCCCGTAGGACAGGCCGACATTGATTACGGCGAAGAGGCCGTGTCGGTGCCGGCGCATGGCTGCGGGGAAGGTGGCCGCCATCCCCTCTGCGGTGATGAGTCAGTACGCTTCGAGCACGTCCGTGTCCCATGCGGAGTTGCGCGGCTGGCCTACGAGCATGGCGAAGATACGCCCGTGTGCATCTACGAGGGGCCAGGTGTCACTAATCCGCGGTGAGTTGGGTATATGGAAAGGAGGGACAGGATTCATGCACTAGCCGTTCCATTTGACAACGTCAAAGCCCATGTGCACCAGCTCCTTGAGGGGTCGCGGCTTCTTGCTCCCCCACTTCTCATCGGGGCTCTCGACCTTCGCGGCGTACGCTCCGTGGGTGGCGGGGAACGTGATCGCGTCAATCACGACGCGCAGGGCGGTGGCAAGCGGGGCGTGGGCGTGCTTGCGCAGGAAAGTCGAAGTATGCGGTGCGTGTCCTTCCTTCTCAATCTTGTGCGTGCGCTTTGCTGCTCGATTGCGGTGGGAGTGAGTCTGCGGCTTCTTGCCAGCATGCATGTCGTCGAGAACTGTGCGGGCACGCTTGAGGGGCGGGGAGGGCTCGCGGTCAGGCGCCAAGTGTGGGGACACGTCATCCACATTGTTCCAATGGTCGGGGGCAGCGGGGAGTGGTGCGACGAAGTCGTCCATGTCGTCCGGAGAGCTGGGCGCAATGCTGTCCACGCCGGGGGTGCATTCGAAGGAAGGGGGCGGCGCACAGTCTGGGATGGGGGGAAGGGCCACGTCGTTGACGCGGTTGGGTCTGGCTGCGAGTGGGGTGCTGAACTCGATGCCATCCGCATCGGGGGCGCATTCGAAAGAAGGGGGCGGCATGCAGTCTGGGATGGGGGGAAGGGACGCATCGTTAACGCGGTTGGGTCTGGCTGCGAGTGGTGGGACGTGGCCATCCAGGCCGTCCGCAGCAGTGTTGTCCTCGTCGTCTGACTCGTCGTCCGAGTCCTTGTGGTCCTCATCTGTGCCCTCACGCTCCAGGACGACGGGCTTGATGAGCGCCGCCGCGAAATCGAAGCATGGTTCATGAGAATAGAAATAGGCGTGAGTGTGGGCACCGGCGTGAATGGCGAGAAAACAGTGCCACTACGCGTCTACGAGGAGGGTGAGTCGCGGGCACGAATGCAGGAGGTGCATACGTACCTGTCGTTGCTCCGACACCCAGGACATCACTTCAGGCTACCCTGAAACTACCCTCACTAGGACTGACTCTGCCAATGAGAGGATGGCCCTAATAGGTCCCAGATCCATGGATATGACCAGCGCTATTGGGTGTATCCATCAACATGGATATGCCCACCTGTCCATGTGGGCATACCCACCATTTCTATAACCAGCTCGTTTTGGGAATTTTGGGGCCTGCACGGGGCCGTTTCCCACCTCGTGCTGCTCCCCCTGGTTCCTCCCTTCTAGGAGGCCTTCTTGGGGCCCTATACAGCCCTTGTATGCCTACTGGCATGCTGTGGGGACGCTGGGCAGTTCGTCCATTGCCCAGCTGATTTTTCAATTTTGCACCCCCATGTGAAGCCCTTTTCGTGGCTCAGCCTTGCTGTACCGACCTGCTCAGCATTTGCCTTGCCTTATTGATGTGCCCCAACAGTCGCCTTGCCATATCAATGCGCCCCAGCCCTCGCCTTGCCGTACCGACCTGCCCCAGCAGTCGCCTTGCAGTATTGATGTGCCCCAGCATTCGCCTTGCGGTATTGATGCGCCCAGCATTCGCCTTGTGGTATCGACCTGCCCCAGCACTCGCCTTGCGGTATCAATGCGCCCCAGCACTCACCTTGCGGTATCAACCTGCCCCAGCATCCGCTTTGCAGTATCGATGTGCCCCAGGAGTCACCCTGTGGTATCGACCTGCCCCAGCACTCGCCTTGCAGTATCAATGCACCCCAGCATTTGCCTTGTGGTATCGATGCGCCCCAGCACTCACCTTGCAGTATCAACCTGCCCCAGCATTCGCCTTGTGGTATCAATGCACCCCAGCAGTCGCCTTGCGGTATTGATGCGCCCCAGCAGTCGCCTTGCAGTATCGACCTGCCCCAGCACTTGCCTGGCCGTATTGATGTGCCTTAGCACTCGCCTTGCTGGATCGACCCTTGAACACCATATTGGGCATACCCATATGCGAGTCTGGGCATACCCACATTGTCTATCTGGGCACACCCATATGCCTATATGGGCACACCCACCTTACATGATGTGGTCTTGCCCACAGTCGGTTGGGTATATCCACCAGTCTCCATGTGGGTATGCCCAGATCCTGCATGGGCATGCCCACATATAAATTCCAAAAATTGTGGGCATACCCACCTGAAACACCACCTGGGCATGCCCATATTCTATGTGGGTATATCCACCTTGAGTGGATATATCCATATTATTTCTTAAAAATGTGCTGGGCATGACCACAGTTTGTTTGGTTTTCACATGGGCATACCCATGCCATGTAGGTATGACCATGACTTCGCCGTGGGTATGACCATTCCACGGTGGGTATACCCACATCTGCCCAAAAGACTTGTGATTTTTTATTTTATTTTATATAAAATTACTTTTTTTTTTTTTTTGCCCTTCTCCTTGCTCTCGACATGGTTGTATATCATCATTTACACAAAATATTGGAACTATGTTGTTTCGTAGCCTTCCCAGACAAAATGGACAAAAATTTCCCAATTGGGAGCGTAGGTGGTAGTAGTCCGCATTTGGATGGCTGTTCTTTTTTTTTTTTTTTTTTTTTTTTTTTCTTTGAATTTTTTTATCTTTTCCCTGCTCTAACCAAGGTTGTATACATAATTTACTTCAAAAGCTTATGCCGATGTTGTTCCCTACCTCAGCAGATTAAATGGATGAAAAATTCCCAATTGGAAGGTTGGCGGGTAGTAGTCACACCAAAAATTGGGAGGTTTCGGGCCGCCCTGAAACGTTCCTGAAACTATTAGTTTCAGGCGCTAAGGTCACGTGAGTTGCCTTATATGGTAATTCACTGACCATGCTCCTGAAACTAATAGTTTCAGGAACGTTTCAGGGCAGCCAGAAACCTCTCAATTTCCCGTGTGAGTCCGCATTCAGATGCTGGTTCTTTTTTCTTTGGTTCGACAACGTGAGTTTATATTCCTGTGGTCCCTACCTGATCATGGTGTCGTCGGTTAATGGTTATGGTGCTGCTAGATCCGCATCTTACCTCATTTTTTCTCCCCAGGTCGCCGG